>JBCAUF010000032.1:11918277-11933068 GCA_038406115.1 Haemulon aurolineatum
ACACACACACACACACACACAATAGAGTATGAATCACCCAGTCTAATATCATGTTTCATCAGGGAATATCAAACTCCAGATTACTCACTAGCTCGTTGTGTAATCTTACATCACTGCCCTTTCTGCTCTAACCCCTTGTGCCAAAACACAGATGGTTCAGTAGCCAGACTGGCTTCACCAGGCTCGCCACTCACCCTAAAAATTATGTCAATCAGGCTTGCATGCTTAAAGCCGTCAACAAATTGCCTCGCACTTGTTTTAATAAAGTCCCACAACATCTGAATGAAACACTGGATTGGTCATCGCGGGGCCAGATGGCCCTCCCTCTCTTACACTGCCATCACTGCAGGGCTTGAGCTCCTTCCAGAAGGTCTTTATCTGGCCCAGTTCCACCTTGTTAAGGGGGATTGACACCTCTCCAATGGGGTCATTCCTGCTGAAGCGGTCGTAGTCCAACACCTGAAGATATAGAGTGCGCTCCCTCACTTTCTCATAAGGGAAGCCTAAAACAGAAACAGAGGCAGCGAAGTTACCGAGAGTGGAAAACATGTTCTTGACAGTGCTGCGAGCACAGGCGGAGTAATCTGCAGCCTGCTAACAGGGATGGATTTGGTGAAGGCCAAAGTGCATTTCAAAAACTGCAGGACCAGCCAGCACTCTCTCAAATGACTGAGAGGGATCATTATACTCTAGTCACACAGACCTTTCTCATTTATTTTTCAAGAGCACTGACTATTGTTCTAATTTTGGAAATGGTCTGAGCCTTTTGAACATTATTTTGGCTGTTTTACCACCGCACTGTCATCCAAGCACAATGGACATACAGTAATGAACCTGTGTCAGATCATATAGTCATGAGATGCTTCACGGTCCGGCTGCTACTACACATCTGCAGTTTGCACTTCTCAAGGATATTATTATTTTAGCAAACCCTGTCGGCATGTTTTCGACCTGGGGGTTTTATCAATGCAAAAAAAATCTTCCAATTTCACACCTTGTTTGTTAGTTATCACACAACACCCACATTGTTGTTGAGAAATGCCTCTTTGTCATCACCACAAACAATGGAACAGTGGTATAAACTTAAGTGAGATGACCGAGAGTTAGACGAGACACCACTCTCATGCAGTATATGCACATTAAGTTGGCTCGGCTTCACATAAAGACTGTATGCAAAGTAATATTGATCCTCATTTCGCTCTGAGCAAGAAAGCAAATAAGTTTATTTCCCAAGATGTCAAACTTTTGCTTTAAACAAGATATGCCAAATCCTAATAATGGAAACCACCAACCATCCTACAATGAACAATGTGGTCTCTTCTAATGATCTGCCAAACACTGAACAGTTTGGTTATTTCACATGAGAGATTTCTGTATTTTGGTTTTTGTCCATGCTATTCTCAAAAGGGATGTCATGTATTTCTTTAAAAAAATATATCTGAATCAGAATCTGATGGCAGTTGTTGGGTTGATTTTTATAGTCGGCCACTGTCAATCAAAGCTGCTCAAAACCACACCCACAAAAAAAACTGAGCGGAGAAGACACAGACCCTCAAACAGGAAGGTTTCGTTCCAGTGGGGGTTGAGGTTCTTCCTCTTGACCTTGGTCTCCAGCTTGTGCTTCTTGTCGGGCAGCAGGTAGATTTTGACGAAGGGGTCCGAGGTCCCGGAGAAGTCCTTGGCCGGGAGCTCCTGTCCCCTTAGCACTTTGACGGTGAGGGTGGTGTTCTGAAAGCTGTAGCCTATGCTGAACTGGATCCGGCCCAGCTTCTCGCTGATAGGCCCTTCGCCGTCGTCATCCTCCGAACCTGGAGACAGCTGCAAGGGGGGGGCCACAAATGCAGTCAAATAACCAAAAACTCGTGCACCAGCAGTCACTCATAGGAAAAGTTCAGTCCAAGGGCACACACTCTCTCTGACGCGAGCACGTGCACACAGACCGTGACGGAGAGGAGCTGTGAGGGGAGGAGATTTTAGAGCTGCGTTTCTATCACAGCATACTCAAGCAGCTGCTCAAAGGCAGAGATTGGTCTGACATTAAGAAGACTGAGAGAGTTTTATTTCCTTTCTAATGTTCTTAAGAGGCAGGAGGTGCTCAGATTGAAGATAGAGGCGCTTTAGACCACCCATTCTCTCTCACAGCCACTCCGGCTGCTTTATCACTGCTGTGCACTAAAAGGCCGCTATCTGATAGACAGCAACGGACAGGGGGAGAGAGCGGGAGACAAACAGCACAGAGGAGCATTCAATGAGCGGCATGGAGAGAACAGAAGCACAGCTCAAGGTTGGCATTCGGCATTCTTCCTCTCTTTATGGCCGCTTCTTCTCTCCCCGTGGCTCCACCTCCTCAGCTTCATTGTTCTTTCTCTCTAAGAACAGCTAAGATTGGAACAAGGCCTTTGAGGACTTTGAGGGAGATAAGATAAGGAGCAGTTCATAAGACCACTTTGTGCAAGAGCCTCCGCTGACACTTTGAGAGAGACTTTGCCTGCCTGTCTGGTCTGCATGCAAACACTCTCCCCGACTACCTGAAACTGTTGATTCCAGCGCTTCAGGCCAGAGCTTCAATTTCAAAGTGACAAAGACTCACTCGCTCAGATTCTGTCAATATGGGCTTTAGAGCTGACAGGCAGAGCAAGTGTGAAATATTCCAAGGCTAATTTATCAAACAGTGTGAGTCACCTTGGATGGCTTGTCTCGCTTGATTGCCACTGTGGGAACTGCCAGTGTGTGTTTTTTTTTTTTCTCCTATTATGCCGTTATTACCATGTGCCGCTTTAAATCAACCTATGCACAGACGGAGGATGACTCTGCAACACTTGTTCCACCAGTCAACTAGAATTACATCATGCACTAAATTGCCAAAAGTATGTGGACACGCTTTCAAAAGCTATGGGTGTCAATATGACTCTGGTTTGAGGTCTGGGAGCTGATTGGAGGGATTTGCTTCCGTTCATCCACAAGAGCATTAATGACGCCGGGCACAGATTTTGGCTGACAATGCCAGAGCTCACAGTTGGTGTTCTCATTCATCACGAAAGGTGTTGGTTAGAGTTGAGGTCAGGACTCTGCAGGCCAGTTCATTTCTTCCACACCAAACTGGAACTGTCATGTCAAGGTCAGTTCACTTTCTAAAGTCTGATAAAATGACCACTTTGAAACCACAACTTTAAAACAAAAAGCCTGGACTGGAATTTAAAAGACACAAGTTTCTATTATGCACGTAGGATCCAGTTCTTTGGAACTTGACTCACGCTAAAGACTCAAAATCTGAATCTATTGGCCTCTTTTGCTTCAGCTTTGACCATTTGTTTTTAATCTGTCTCTTGTGAGTCACCCAAGCTGTCCCACACTTACAGCAAGTGCAGCACTAAATCGCTAGAGTGCCCCTTTCAGATTTCCTTCATGTAAAAGTCTGTGGGCAATTTTCATACTGTCAAGAAATCCCATTGTAGTGGAAAAACTAAAAATGAATCGATCCTGCTAATATTTGAGTGTGCAGCCAAAGCCTGGCATAACTTATTCCTCTGAACTGAACTTCATAGTTGTCCAAAAACTGTTAAAAAGACATAAGGAGGAACATCATTGCACTTGTGGCATATTACTTTAGTAGAAGCACTACTTGTAGCAAGCACAAGTTTGTTTGGAGTCAGTCTCACATGCATCATGTTGTTGCTATAAAGACCAACTAGCACCTATTACTCCACCACCAAAAATAGTCCCAAACAACACAAATTTGTAAATTTCCCTGTTGTGGGACGAATAAAAGACGATCTTAGAATATTGTTTTTTCTTGTTTTTAGTAGGAGTCAATTGGCCTTTACTGGGATATGTTGATTGTAAAATTATAGAGAACAACACCCACTTTGTCCTTTAATTGTAACTAAAACGCGTCCACATAATTTCAAATGGAGATTCATCAGTGTCGATAACAGTGTGCTGGGAGATCAAAGGGACTTACCATCACCATGTCTCCAGTGAGAGAGTTGGCCAGGTCAGTTACGGAGGAGTGGCCGTCAGCATCAGGGGGTTGGCCCTTGGGGCTGTTGGCTGGCTTGTTGCCCCTGTAAGCAAAAACACAGGTTGACCCGCAGGGACAACAGCGGGGACATGTGCTGAGAAGCTAACTCGTCTCCAGAAAGAGAGAATGTCTGAGCACACGGGGAGTCCAACCTCCACCTGTTTGGCGCTTGAAAACCGCCTATCTGAAATGACCAATTGAGTCCAAGTTTGCTTTGGATAGATGTCACTTCAAAGTGGATTGTGCTTTCTCTAGCTATCGTGAGCGAAGCCAAATAAATTCTGCCAAAGATTCCACAGATTAACAGCGGGCGCTAGAACTGAGGACATTTGATGTGGTGAGTTGCGTTTGATGAAACTTGGAGTCTGAGATGACTATACATATGTCCAGTGTGGCAAACATCCATATCTCTAACAAGAAAGTTACCTCCACCAAGTAAACAAACACATTTTCAGACAGAACACAGAACAGAACCTCTAAATTTAAAACCCCCGTAGAGTTCATGATCAACCCTTATTCCCTCTAAAGACATCAACGAGACACACATTTATAATGACACGTATAGCAACATGACGTCACTATAGACAGACATGTATAGCAACATGTAGACGACCAGACGTTTAACAGGACAGATGCTGAACAGTTTTGTAAAGTGTTTGTGTATTTAAATCTCTCAGTTATTAAGAATCTGCATCAACAACACAAAATATTAATAAAAAAAAAAACATAAACGAGAGAGCAGAGATCTCCCATGGCAGAGCTGGTACTTAGGTGCAAATGTTAATAGTTGTTAAGTTTAGTTCCTTCACACGAGGATTGTTGAAAACATAACGTTAAAGTGGGACAAACATTTTGGGAGAAAAACCTCTATGTTCATACATCATGAAAACAAGAAGAATCACAAAGTGTAAAGGAAAATAAAGAGCAAAAGAGGACAAAAAATTAAAAAAGAGAATAAGTATTATGAGATCAAAGAAAGAATGAGAAAAGATCGAACAAGAAGGAGGCAAACGCGAAAGTCCTGGCCAATGTAATGTGACACATTGGACACACAGCACTCCATAGATGACTGGTCAAGGCACATGGAGCGGTCGAACACTGAAACACTGTTAGGCAATATACAAACAGTAAATAGAGAAGAGGAAAACCACAACAGAAACACAGAGAGAGAAAGAGGAAAGAAATGAGCAGACGCAGAGAGGATGCAGAAGTTGCAAACGCACACACACACACACACACACGCACTAGACAAAAATCATAAAGACTGTAGATAAGATAGGTTCAACAAGGAATGTAAGAAATAGAAAAGCAAGCTGAAAATTATTTATCTGTATAAGAAGAGATAGCAAGTATTAATAGCATGAACAGTGAGGTTACGAAAACCAAAACCAAACAGAGAGTGAGATTGTTACAAACACCAGCACATTAGAGAGAAAAAACAGAGCTGCAAGAAAAGATAGGGAATGAAGGAAGGAAAGCCTGGAAACACAAGAGAGGCTTAGTTTGGTCAGTCTGATAAGTATCAAAGAATAAGAGACAAAAAAGAGAAAAAGAAAAAGAGCTATGCACACACAGTATCTCTAACAGGAGACAAAGGGACGCACATGCTAAAGGGAGAAAAAGAGCACAAAGAAGAAAAGAAAAAAGACAATAAATACAATTGATCACCAGAACCATTGCTCTTTACGTGGAGAGCTCAAAATAAACGATAGATGAGATATAGTATGAAAGAAAAATAAGGCGTAGATATACCATACAAAAAAATATAATATCATTGAAAACACAAAAAGGGACAAATAGTAAGAACATAGGAAGTGCACATTTAGAGTGTCACAAAAGAGGGCGTTGGTAGAAATGAAGCTTTAACTATAAATCAAGTAAGTTAACTTTAAATCTAACCTGATTTTCCGACCATTAAGCAACACTCTAAAAGTGTGGACTGGGGGACACAAGGGCCAAAGCACAAACGGGCATTGGCTACATGTGCATATATGTTATATGCAAGTAGTTGTCACTCAGGGAGTGAAGGCAATGCCTTGGACAGGCAGAAAACAAGGAGCCCATAGAAAGTCTGTCTGTCTGGCCAGCATTCTCTGTCGAGCGTTTGTTTCACTGAGAGAATGTACCGCATGTTTGATGGATCATACTTTTTGTTGTTGTTGTTGTTGTTGTTGGGCGCTCTAAACTGCAAATTTGGATGAGAATTGATGTTGAATGCAATAATGTGTACATTTTTGCAGAAAGACAAGGACAGAACCGGGGGAAAATATACTGACAAATAGACAGACAGAAAAAGCAAGCAAACAAGACAAGCAAACAGACAATCACTTCAACCAGCAAAGGAACCAGAGCGAGACGGGGGGGAAGGAGGGATGTTAACCATTTCAAGAAGGGAAGGGAATATTCATCAATTGGTGTTAGTCGTATTAGTTGCCAAGGGAGGTAATTGCATTTTCAGGGGGCTGTTTATGTCTTAAGTTGTTTTTCTAAACTGCAGACAACGAGTTTGAGAGGAGAGGAAAAGGCTGGCTACGAGACACTAACTCGAGATCTAAGGATCTGCTCAAAAGAGCTCTAAAGCATGGAGAGAGACTTCGGGTTTTGAAGTAAAGCAAGGCACCTCCCTCCTCCTCCACCTCCCAACTATCGATGGGGGAGTGAACGTCTTCAATTATTCATTCTCCTTCATGCTTCATTCGGGGGTTCAGTGCATTCCCAGGTAAGAGTTAGTGCAGCTGGGGGAATGGCCTTTCTTCCAGCCCTGCTCTACAGCACCTGAGGTGGTCCTCTGCTCCAGCGCTGCCTCCAGGCTGTTTGAACAAAGCGGCTGGGGCTGCAGAAAGCGAGACACTTCCTCCAGATCATACACTCCATCGTGAATTGAAAATGAAGATTGGTTCGGGTTTATTTAATTTCTAAAAAAGCAATATTAATTGTGGCAGATGGTAATACTACAACTGCTACATTTTGGTGCCAATGCTTTTTCTGTCTGACCCCTCGGGGGTTTGATGTGGAAATTGATGCTTTAAAGCCTGCAGTTTTCTACAGTATCCAGTGGGAGGCAGAGTGGACTCAGTTCAGATTCTCCCACAGCTAAGGCACAGAAAGTGGGCTGTTGGCATAGCAACGGCTCGAGAAACACAGACCATACATGAGGGGGGGGGGGTGGTGGTGGAGGGGTTTGGGGTGTGTGTGACAAGAGGTTGTGGGGAGTGGGCACAGGGGAAGGGTGTTTTCTGGAAGGGGTGCAGCAAACAGGCAAACACACTGAGAACAAAGAAGATAAGGTATAGGATATATGACAGGTACGGGTGAGAGCCTCGCAGACACACACATTCACATGAACAGACATATGGAGGCAGGCGGGGCCACTTTGGGTTTCACCGTCCTGTGATACTATCCTGTTTTGTTACCTGACCGAGGGCCAACAGCTCGAAGAGAGGGGGAGGGGGGGAAAGACACTCCACTTCTAGGCTGGAGAGAGACGCGAGAAAGAAAGCCCAACCCAGCCCCTCTTTTTTTTTTCTTTTTTCTTTTTTTTTTTTTTAATTTCCCACCCCTCTGCAAACATGTCACACTCAAACAAACACGCTCGCCCGAGACCATGAAGTGATGTATCTCAATGTCTATGCTCAATTTCATAGCCGCCCACTAGATCTATCATCGTTCAGGGGCCACGGCACACTTCCTAGGATCATACACAGTCAGAACCACAGCGGCGGAGCATGGCGCTGCTTACATAACTCATCATCCACATGAAGCACATGTACATTCACACTGGAGTCAGCCAGTCATCCCTGCTGCTGCTTCACTTCTCGGGCTACAACCAAACATTCTGCTGCGGCGCATAAATATGGATGCTTTCACTGTTAACTAATTACTTCCTGCATGTTGGAACTGGAAATGAGTCTAAAATAGCATCATTTACTGAAATCCCATTTCAGGAAAAGGCAACAAGGGAGGTGCTAAATGCTGCCTTCTGTGTGCCTGCTTTTTTTTTTTTTTCACAAACTCCAAATGGAAATAGAAAAGCGCAAGACAATTCACTGGGTGCCAAATGTTGATCTTTATACTGTTTTTATGTCTGTTTAAATTCTATTAGAAGCCATATTTCTGCTATGTCTTTAACATGCTGCTTTTAACTTTGGTGTCTGCCTATTGCCCTTTTGACTGCCATACAGTAAAGCACTGCACACATGATTGCTTTCAAATCCAAAGATGAGCTCAGTGTCTACCCATGTTGAGCCTCACCTCCCTTTATGGCCTCCCAATCCTCTCTGCAATTTACCAATCATGTCTCCAAGCTCAATTAAAATAACTAACCTATCGTTCCAGGGAATCTGAGCAACATGAAATCATCAAAACATTTTAAATCTCCATTAAAACTCCAAACACGAGTTTACCAAATGTTTTGAATCCTGATTAAATTCAGAGATTGCCTCTGAGGTGGAGGCTGCTGCAGATGTGCCACCTGTTTTGAGGCAGGACACCGGGGTCCCAGGTTAATGCTCCAAATAGCTCGTCTCCCCATTTGCCATCCATCTATCCGTATGTATGAGATGAGCATGTGTATCAGCGTGTACCTGCTGGCTAGAGTGCCGCCTCCAGCCCAGCATAACGCATGGATGTGCAGAGTACAATAAGTACTCTCCTCTACTGGGGAGATGGATTTATACCCTGAATTTTCTCTCATCCCTCCCTCACGTATGGATGGATAGATGTATAAATATGTTCCCCTCCCCCTCCCATTCCTCTCTTTTGTGACTCCTTTTTTTCCGCCTTAGTGCTATCCACTCCCCCTCCCTCTCTTAGCATGTAACTGAATGCATCTCAACATTTCCCCCTGTGATGCGCGGATGAGCGTGGTGGCCACAGGGAGCCACAGCCTCGGGGACAGTCTTAACCAGAGCCCCTGAAGACTCTGCTGATTAGTCGGGCCCGAAAAGCCCTTGTCACAGGAGGAGCACTGTGTCAGACTAGCAGAGCATGGCATAATCAATTTACATGTTTATGCACAAACACACATACAGATCATATCATCTGGAAGCGTTATAACAGCAGCTCTTTCAATTGTCTAAGATAACAAGGCCTGAGAAGACCACCTTGACGCGTTAAACCGCACTCTGCCGACACATGCATGTGACCTCAGAGTGACCTAACTTCATATTAGCCTACACACAAATTCTCCACCACATAAAGATAAACCCCCCTCCTCCTCAGACTAATGCGGCTAGAGCACAAACACATATGACGTTAAATAAACAGCTATTTATATTGATTTAGGTAAAAGGTCATAACCGCCACACACTGTATTTGTCTTTCATGTCAAGTTAAGCAATGTAATAAGCTCATACATTATGAAGCAATATTACACGGTCCACTTGGCAATTAACAGACACTCGGAGAATAGGAGCGCGCATCACGTCTCCGAGGCGGCGTATATACGTTTATATTTATCAATATCTGCAAGATGTGTTCTAAATCAAGAAATAACTCCACTGGCTTACACAAAGTGATGTAACATGCGTGGATGAATAATTGAGAGACCACGGGCAACTGGATTGAATGTTAATGTGGCACAGGCATACATCCCGCCTCCTCTGTCCTGAGCCTCCAACCTCATTGGGCCGTCCGCTTGCCGCTCGGAGAGAGATCTAGATTCAAAGCTCTCGGGGATTGTGGCTTCTCTTTATAGCAACACTGGAGGAGAACCTACAGTATAGGTTCACTGAATCGCGGCAGAATTGTATGAGTGAAGGCCAATGAGGCATTAACGAGCCACTCGAACATCCTAATTAAGCCCACAACCTATGGATGCCAGGGATATAAACATCTCAGCGTGTGTGGGCCCCAGATTCAAAGCAACACACAACTTTGTAATCCAGCCGAGTTCCTCTGCAACAGCCCCCCCACCCCACCCCCCTGCCTCCCTCCCTCCTTCTCTCTCCTCTGTGAAATGTCTAACCTTGGTTTGAAAGTCTCTATCGCCACCCACAACTCTGGTGCAGTTCAAACTGTCAGTCAGCCCCATGCCTCACTTCATAAACAAATGGCCACGCCGAACACTTTCATCCGGCGACCGCACAGGCAAGGTCAGTGAAGGAGCGTAATGAATATCACGCACTACAACACCTTCTCATGGCCAGTGGGGATAACTGTGTTTGTTAGGGCCAAGCAACAACGAAGCGTTAACACACCGCTCAAGGGCAAATGAAAAGCCTCTTTGTTGTTGTTTGTGGAGTACTCTACATACATGCTCCCATTAACAAGATTATTAAGCAGATTGTAATGCAAGGCCAGGAGTATTGTTGTCTCCAGTGGTGGAAGAAGAAGCTGTTGGATTTCTTGGTTAAGTAGCAATAAATTAATGTAAAAATATGATATTAGTAAAAGTCCTGTATTCAAATTGAAGTACCGCAGTTCTACCACGAAAATGTACTTGAAGCATCAACTGTAGGACATTACTGGATTGTTAATACTGATGCTTAAATGTGTCAGCAGCATTTTACTACAGTAGCTGCTTGAGGTGTAGCTAGTTTTAATTGCTTTATATACTTGTTGGCAGTTTAGCCCAGTTGGCCCCAACCCAGGCATCAGACCTCTCCAAAGGGTCACAGAAAAGTGGCAAAGCTCCCCAACAGCTTTTCGTAAGAGGTCAAAGCTGTCCATCTTTTCACCTTTAACTATACATTATATTTCATAAGTTATTACATATGTACAAGTTGTGCTGAGCAGCTCCTTGATATTCATCACAAGTGGAGAGATTTCACTTTTATGTTAGCGCTGATGATGTTGACGCCCGAGAGTCACATAAACCACTCACATTAACTTCAGAGACTTTATGTTTGGCTGAAATAATTCGCCAGTGACACGATGTTCAGACGATCAATCCAGCTGACTAAATTCATGCGTTATGACATGAGTGATGCAGGTATGGAGATGAGTGATGGGCACATGAAAGACACGTTTGATGTAAATGCACAGACCGCGATGATATGGCCATACAAGGAGGCGTGTGGAGAGTGAGAGACGAATGAGAGCGTGGCTTTGTCTCCGGCTCGAGGCGGGCTCCAGAGCCCCGTTTAGAATGAGCAATATGCCAAGAGTGTGATTGATTAAATCATGGTCAGACATCTGTGAAGTCAGCACTAACACCACGGGGAATGATATACTCCCGGTAAGCTTACACCTTGCATTTCTAAATCACTGTGGACTTATTATGTTTATTTGAGCCTCTATATTTAGCATCCAATTAAAGTGTGGCTAAATCATTTATTATACATTTGAATTTGTAATCTATCATGAAACAAACACAACAATAAGGGGGCTCAAGTGGAATTAGTTTATAGCCCAGGAGAGGGACACGCACGCGCCCACTAAAGGACCAAGACTTCTTCCTCGTTCTCCTTTATTTGTAGACTGTAAGCTGCCAGTCATCCTGTTTTGACTGAAAGATATTAAATGAACCTCAAGTTCATCTAGAAAATACCACAACACACTTAATCATCGTTAATCGAGGTGAGTCCGGCTGGCTACGTGCTGGACTGAGCAGCCAGCGGTTCCTGCTTGCTGTTTAGTCTATTAGTGGATTTCACAACCCATTTAAGGAGGTTTCCAGGTGAACACAAAAGCTGGAAAAGCCAGATGTAATGTGCACAGCAAATTACACAGAAAATTGAACTCCTCTGTGGCTCTGCGGGCTTCACACTAATCCTGAACAATGCAGATAGTTTTGATGTTCACAAAAGCAACGCTCTTACTCAAAGGGTACTTTCATGCTTGTTTGTAACTCATGCAGTGCTGTGTTGACTCTAGGGAAAAGGCCACGGGATTCTTGGGGGCAAGAGACTAAAATGAGGCAGACAAAAGCGAGAGACAAATCTTTTTCACTGGTTGTTGAAGTCGCGTAGCTCTTAAGGCGAATTTTGTGATGGTAAATAAAGGTTATTAGTACAGACAATGTCTATCATGCCGAGGACACAAGAGACTCCAGTCGCACGGCCCACATGTGCAGCTTCATACTGCAACTGTGCAGTCTTAATAAGAAAACAGTTACCATCTGTATTGTAATAGGGTCCTAGTTTTAAATCATGTGTCAAATTGATGAAACACTTGTGAATGAGGAATAATTGGTGTGACGAGTAAATCAGAATTTGTTCACCGTCCTCTGCCATTTTGTTTTAAGGTGAGCGTCATATTATGTATCTCCAAATTGTCTCCAATTTGTCACAGAATCAAAGTGAGGTTAAAACGACCTAATTGGACTGCAGAGGAAATCGAGTGTGTCGCATCTGCCTAGGGCTGGACCGAACGAGGGATTTCACTCTGGCTCTGTGGTGTTACACGCTGGCGCAAATAATCAAAACCACCATCCATGGCTGAAAAGGAGCGACACGAACACAGTGTGGTGTGAGCTGCTCGCCTCACACGACACAGCCACCGTACTCATTTGTCTGTCGTAAACTGTCCGACAAAGGAAAAAAAAAAATTGGTCTGATTCCTGAACAGAATGCGAAACTAATTATTTTGGGAGATGGGGAGATGCGCGAGAGAGTGGTGCAGCCTTATAGATGAGTGGAAATATTTTGGCTTCCAGTGTGTAAGGTGGCTGGCAAGGAAAAGGTTTATTTTTAGCAGCATGTTTATGTAAGTGACTACCATGTTGTGGAATAATGAGGAGGCTCTCTGGGCCCTTGGTGGAGCTTCAGAGACGGGACTCTCAGAGCAGCAAAGGGTGATTGAAGGAAGCTAATGAGCGGGAGGGGAAAAAAAGAACACAGGAGTAGAAAGGACTGAGATAATAAAAGCATGGAAATACAAAGGAAATACGACAATTACCAATGGGAGGTCTCTGTAAGGCAGGAATGAAGAGACAAACAAATAGAGATGAAAATGGTGGAGGAGAATGTCTTTGCGATAGGCGAGATAATTATCACGGTCAGGAGAGAAAGACCGCTGGCATGAGAAAACACTGTTTTATTTGATTTCCAGAAATTTTGGCCGTAAAAGCAGAAAAAAACACCAGAATGCCAGTGAGCATCGCATGGCTGTGATTTATGAGCTCATTACTGCTTTACAGCTAACATCCAAATTGCTTTATCTCTTTACTCATCTCGGCATTACAGCCATTTTTTCCACATTTGGTTTCATAGTCAGCGCTCATTTCTATTTTCGTAACAGAGTGTCAAGCTTCGGTGCTATTTCAGGTGCAGGTCTGTCGGCACAATGCACTTAAGTGCAGTGACTCACCGAAAACACTAGAAAACAAAACTACTCTCCTCTACCTAGATTCTGAAATCATCTCTTGTTTTTCTCCGGTCTCGTATCTTTCACATCCGTTCATTTGCACTCCATTCTCTCACATACAACAAGCACTCTCATACATTATCTGGTACCTCTTCTCAGGAGGGGGCTCCTGATTGGCTGGTGGTGCTGCCTGCGCTGTTTCCTGCAGGTCAGGGATATTGGCAAAGTCATCTTGCTCAGCCACACCAATGGCCAAAGCCAGGACCACCATCTTGCCTTCACTGGCTCCCCCGTAAAAAAATACGATAAGAGATAGAAACAGAAATAGAGAGAGACGAGAAAAGAGAACAGATGCAAAGGATAGGGAAATCGGACATAAAGAAGATGTGGTGCAGGGGGGGAAGAAGAAGAAAGGAGAGGTCATTTCAGGTGACAGGGAGGACAAAAAGCAGAGAGGCGGCGGGACAAAAAGAGACCATATGAGAGTAAACAGAAGAAGCAGTAACAGAGAAAATGGTCATAAAGGGAAAACCTGCAACACCACACAACACCCGGGCAGTAAGCACTTTGTCCAGGGAAGGATATTAAGGGGATACCTTAACCTGAAAGGCCAAATTAATAATAATGTAACGATTTTAATGAAGTGGTGCTGACAACAGGTGCAGGCTGTGTTCACATCGTACAGACAACAAATAATTACTGCTGATGATTAGTTCAGGATTGTTAATGGATGTGATATTCAGCGGCTCGCACATCAGCCTCCACACATGGAAGAGGTATATACAGGCCTGTATGCACACGCACACACACACACACACACACACACACATTCACAAACCACACCACACACACTCTCAGTAATTTATCTAGTTATTCAACCTGCCTTCTGCTTTCCCTCCAGATTCACCTTTCCCATCGAACACGCCTGCCGTCTTTCTCCAGAGTTAAGATTTAATTAAGCCTCATTAAGAAGATCTGGACTAATTGTTTCTATTTGAGTGACACAGTGTCTTGAGGTGCTCGTTGTGTGTCACTGCTTTCTGGGTCACTGCTCTCTCACTCTCCGTGTTGCACTCTTCTCATTTCATCTCCTCCACTCTGCTACACTTGCTCTCCAAATCCCCTTTCCCCCCCTCATCCCTATCCCCTACTCTTAATTCTCTGCCTCCTCATCACTGCCTCCTCCCTGTCACCCATACCATAGCTTAAGCCTCTGACTGTGCTACAATACCTCTGCTAAGAAAGTATGGTGCTGCCAAGCTGTGGAAAGATATCGCCCTAAACTTCACAATTTCATCTTTCTTACATGCCGTCAAAAGCTTTTCTTGCAGCACCGTAACGCCTTGTATAATAATCACCCTGTTTTACTTCTAAGACAGTGATTCCCAACCTTTTATGTTTGACTGACCCGCACAACCCCTTTTATATTAACTCAAGTACCCCCTGCAGTGACTGCACCTGTCACAAATGTGTTAAATTGAAGTGGTTTATTACTTTTAGCTAGCTATTTTTCATTCATCTGTA
>JBCAUF010000032.1:11968235-11978299 GCA_038406115.1 Haemulon aurolineatum
GCTGTTCACGAGTTAATGGAATAGTTTTACACAAATCCCTGACAGTTATCTAATGGGTATGTGTAGAGTGGCTAGCAGTATACTGTTTCAAAACACTAATTGATGCACGGATGAAATGTAAGGTTCAGAGGGGGAGTGTATGTGTGTGTGTGCGTGTGTGTGTGTGTGTGGGTATGTGTCCATGCCTATTTGTGTGATTGTTGGAACGTGTGCTGTGCTTAGCCTGTGGACGCAGGGTGATTCACCAGGCTGTTCTGGAGGATTCCTGTGTGGGCTGATAGTCGTGGAGAATGGGACCTGAGACGAGGCGAGGAAGAATGGGGGTAAGAGGAAAAAGACGGAGGACGGCAGCACAACGCAAAAAGATTTGTGCCTCCCCTTTGGACCCTTGTACCCTTGTCTCCAACGACTGGTGAAATGACAAGTGCCACTTCCACAGCGTTCCCGGGTGATGTATGGTTGAACGGTTGAGTGGTCATAAACAGATGATGTAATAATATGGAGGGGGAGGGGTCTCCGTGTCACTCCATCCTGCATCTGGCCTGGAGAGATTGTGCAAACCTTGACTCAAAAAGCAGCACCCAAAATAGGATTAGTCCAGAGCACGTAAGAAAAAAAAAAAAAAAAAATCAAACGCAGAGGACTGCCAGCATGCCCTACCTCGAGGCTGTGCTAGTTGGGGGCTGGCAGGCTGAAGGCTGGGGAGGAGAAGGAGGAGGAGGAGGAGGAGGAGGGGGGAGAAGGGACCATGTGTATGGCTGGCTGGAGGAGAACGGTGAGTGAGCATGGGCACACAGGCCTACAGATGCACAAGGCTTTTCATTAGCCTGCTTTCCTCTGCGAAGCCAAAAAGGGCTTACTCATTACTCATATCACTAATTCACCCCCCCCTCCCCCCTCCCCAGCCCCTAAAACAACTGTGAATCTTTTTGTGCTCGTTGCCGACAGTGATGATTGCCAAGTAGGTTATAGTCTGATGACATCAAAAGTTATTTATATGATATTTATACATATGACATGCTGTCACCTTTTCCAGCTGGCCAGGTTTCTGACGAATCCTACTTGGCTTTATTGTTGTGGCTGTTGGCCCATAATCCTGTCAGAGAACGGCCCCGACACATGTGTTTCATGCCCCGTTCAGACCGACTGCATCCAGAATGTGTCTAGCTTGAACTGCAAATCACACTTGGCATCTGCATGCGCCTAAAAGTGACCACATTGCTTCCTGGCTCATATTTAATTTCGTCTGTGGGAAAAAATGCAACCGCTGCTGAAAAGACTGAAGTGAACAGCACGCAGCAAATGCTGTTTGGTCCTTCCCTCCTATGAATCGACCTCAGAACGCCGGCCTCGCTGTTTGCCCCGAAAACAAACAACTTGTCGTGCTGTATGCATGGTGTACAAAGTTGAAGCTGACCCTGCGGCCCTCACAGGCAGTCAAGGAGGCTCTTGCTTTCACACTACATTGAATATGCATTCACATGCATCACTGACCACCTCTGGACGCTGTTTGAGCGATTCAATCTCAGGAGATCCTCGGAGCTGTGTGGGAGCAAATACACCTGCATTTAGAGCTGTTCAATGGTAAACAGATCACCCAAGACGTGTGAATGCAAACAGAGCCTCAGTAAGGAGGGTCAGTCATGCATCACTCTCAAATACAACCTTGGATTGCAGTTATTACAGTAATACAAATGCAGTGATTGGTTTCAGTTATATTTCATGCTAAGATGACAGATTACCATTCGGATGTGTGGCCAAATATTTTCTAACGTACGAATGAACACAACAGACTGCAACATCTATAAATGAAAGCGGCACAGGTGGTACAACAAGTGGCCGAATCGCAGCTGCAGGAGCGTATTCCCGAATCAGATTGCAAAGCGGCATTCAACATGTGGGGCATCGAGTGCTTAAGATGGGTCTGATGTTACAACTTAAGGTCCAACGGCGCTGCCTCAAACCACTGAAACAGCACGCCAAATGGCTGCATGCGATGGATTTTCCTTCCCCATCGCTGCACACAGTAATGACCTCAGGTCAGCGCTATAGAGATGGTCATACGCTCCAATATAACCACTCAGACAAATTAAAACTTGCAAGTGGTTGTGCTGAAAAACAGGGCATTAAATGATTCCCTATGTTTAGCATTGTGACCTCTCCACCCTCAGAGTGAACTCTTTTTGGACTTTTAGACTATTATTAATCTGGCGTCTGTGAAATAATAGCATGTAAAGATGGAATAAAGACCATTTTATTGAGCTATATATTTATAATTACACTTCATTTATGCAAGAAATCCCGTTTTTCAAGGTCAGGGCAAAACCTTGGACCTTAATTCCAATAGCCTATCTCTGTACCTTCCTCCCTCCACTCACCTCCATTTCTTTCTCCACTCGTCTACCTGAACCTCCCAGACTCTGTGTTCCCGCACTTGTGATCTCTCGGTAGATAGTACTCTAACAGGAGGTATTTTATGGTCCACGTCCAGCCTGTCAAATTCTGTCTGGAGCACATTACACAAAGTGCTGCCGCAAACAGTGGGTAATAAACAGAGGGAAACTGAGCAGAGTGTGCCGCGTTTAGAAGGAGAAGAAGAGGAAAATGGAGCAGCCAAAAGGACACGAGAAGCTTTTTTTCTTTTCTTTTTTTTCCGCTGAACTTCCCGAAGCAGTACCCAGCTCGCACCACGCACTCCCGCTCCCTCCTCCCCCGACCGTCCTCTCTGCTCCTCTGCTATTCTAATTCTGTCCCAGTCCTGCAAGTTTTAAAATTTCAACGGTAATCCAAAGTAATACTGACCAGTGGTTTATGAGATGCAAATACGACACAGAATTAAATATTTAATACAAATAGCCTATTATATTAGATTAATATTTCAGAGGAGTAAAGGAGTGGGGGTGAGCGTAGCTCTGGGATCTGGACTGAAACAGAGGTGAGTGCAAAATCTGTCTGCACAGAATTATAATATTCCCACTGTTATGAGAGCAGGGACCATCATATTTCCCCCCTGAGACGAGCCTGTAAGCCAACACGAGGGTCTGACGGTAAACACCAAACTGCATCACAAACGCCACTGTGTTTACAGTTTAGGTAAACGCTCACAGCAGAAAGCACTATAGATCCATATATAGGCTCTGCTATATAACCTTGGGAGATTCATGTTTAATACATGACCCTCTCTTGGTATGTCTCGTGTCAATAGAGTCTGCGCGAACGGTCCTTAATGAGGTTTGTCAGGCGCTTTAAGAAGGAGGAAGATTGTCGGAAGGAGCTGGGAGCCACATGCCTGTCAATCCTCAGCCATGTCTGATGTGCAGTCATTGTGTGTTTGCCTCAGAGTCAGAGCCTGTTCAGTGGGGGGGGGCGGGGGGGGCGGGGGGAGTCTCACAGTGCAGCCATCGTCAAACATTAACTGTAATGCTTTATGAGAAATCCTGCTCCTAAAACAATCCTTATTATGACCGCCCTCCCTTGCCCAGCGTCGGTTTTTCTCGCAGCTGCTCGTGTGCACGCGTTTCGCCGCCTCGGGGCTGCTCGCCTCGAGCCCCTTCTTCCGCGTTTCTGCCTTTCGCTCTTTTTCTCCCACTTTGTCCTCACCTCCTCCCGCTGTTGCTCTGTAATTAAGCAGCGTGTTTTAGAGGGCAATGGACTCGGAGAGGGGAGGAACAGATATACCCCGGGGAAAGATGGTGTGAGAGGCAAACACTGTGACGTCCCGTGAATGCATTATTATTCCTCCGCGATGGCTCAATTTGCAAGTGAAGACCTCCATCATCTCGCCGAGAGAGACGGCCGTCACTGCCGGGGCAAACAATACACTGTCCTTATCAAGTGGGTAATCACATATAAGACAACATAATTTAGCACAATCAGCCTCGCGTAGACGCTCACAAACTGGACCACCCAGGAAGAAACATCACCACGGGCAGAGTCAGCACACTCCACGATAGAGCGACAATTAAGATATAGTGCTTTTTGGCATTCAGGCTTCTTGTTTTGATTATGTAATCAACATGCTTATTTTGGTGGCGAGTGAGCCGAGCTGAATCACACTGCATTCTGGGAGCTCTCTGTTTGACCTGCGTGTTTGTTTTTCCGGGCTGTGCAGCAGGATCCTGCCTGTACCCAAATATCCTGAGCGGCGGGAAAACACCACGGGACTCGAAAGTCAAGATTTCTCTGTTTGCTTGTGCAAATGCGTGTCTGAGGGCATTTGAGCGCGTGCCAACTCCGCGGGCGAATAGACTCCGAGAGTGAGTGACCAAATATTGAAATATCACCCAATGTCAAGACCACTGGAGTGTATAATTCTTCGCCTTTTATGACTCATTAAGGGTATCAGTGGCCCCTCCCAAGCCTGGGGGGGGCCATAATCACAAAGAAGGGTCTCGGGGTGGTTAGCGTTAATCAATGAATGTTGCGTACATGAAAAACGATCCGTGGACGTAGCAAAGCGCCGCTGTTCATTAGCGTGAGAGCGAAGAGGGAGGGGGAAAAAAAAAAAAAACGGAAGAGGGATATTTCTACAGCGTGTCAGATTCGTGGACCAGTGGCACAAAAGGCACATTTCAGCTTTGTAGCCCAGACCAATCAGAAATGTACTGCTTGGGCGAGCCAGCCCAATCTGGTGCGTCTCGGCTCTACTGAGTCCGAGGCTGAGCTCTCTCTCAGCTCACTCCCATGCATGCACAATTGCTTGCATCCAATTCATTGTGCTCTTCCAGCTGCACCAATCCACGCCGCTGCCAAGGCAAACATAGGATGATAAGCCCTGCGACCGGCAGAAAGTTAGATGACTGGTGGGGGAATCAAGGGGAGCGACGAAAACAGTAATCCAGATCATTTTTGGAGATGGAGTGGGAGGAGAGAGAACAACAACAAGAGTCTCCCGGCTGCGAGTATCGGTAATTTGATCTTTTTGTGCCTATAACAGGTACTCAGTTACGCCGAGAATGGGGTCAGCATTGCTTTTCTTGAGCCAAACGTTCAGCTGGTGAATCCGTGCCCCCTCCTCCCCCCTAATCTGTCCATCCCCCTCCCCTTTCACTCATGTGGATCCATATTTGGGTTCGGAGATGTGCGACTGTGTATTTTCTTTTGTCTGTGTCAGGTTTTCCCACATCATCTGTCCCTCCCGCCTGGGCTCATTACTCCCAGTTCTGCCTGCTCCTCCTCCAGCTCCTCCTCCGCTCCCCTGTGCTCCCTCCATGCCATCCTCTGCGAGGAGCTCTGGAGGGGCACCGCAGCCACGAAAGATGCCAATTTCAAAATGCCTCATTTGTCCAAATGGCTGGGTACACCTAAAGCAGATGTGAGACACAATGGCTGCATAAACGTGTGCGCTGAAATGTTTTCTTTTTCAATTTTCCAAAATAAAAAAACTGATTATGTCAGTGAACGGGGCAAAATGAGCACACACTGATAGCTGTGGCTGAAAATCTATCTTTCTATTATTGTCGCTGCAGTTCGAGTAAAAGCATGAGTGTGAAAACAGTTTGTGTGAACTCTCCCCACACACAGTCGCACACCATCGCCCCGTTGAATCCTATTCACGACCTAGGCCCCGTCCATGGGAACAACATCGCTCTCTTCTTCTTCCTTATCTACAGTATCTGTGCATTTTCTAACTAGTCCTGATGCAACCACAGAGTGAGAAAAAGCTCTAATGGAAGAGAGTAATGCAAGAGCACACAGAGCGCTCGCTGCCATCTCTGCCATTTTAACCTCACACCATCGCAAGCTAACTCCTTGGCTCGAGCAGCGGGGGAGACAGCGCTGGATGGCTGATCCATCAGGTTTTTTCAGCAGCAGTCATGGATCAGTCAGTGGACTTCATCCGGGGTGAGGGCCTACCTATACAGTTAGCTAGATAAGCCAAATGAAGGAAAAACGTCCCTCGCCCTGCTGGTCACCAGTGAGGCAGGGCAACAGGGAGACGAGGCGAAGGGAGGAAGGAAGGAGAGGAGGAAGCAGGAACGAAGGGAGAAACGCTCAGGCAGCCAAGCCGAGGAGATGGCACTCGTACAGCCCAATCTGTCAGTCTGACTACCTTGCCAGATACAGGGTGGCTCACACAAAAATCACACACTTTTTGCTAAATACCAAGAGACAGTGCAGCTACACACACGCAAACACGCGCATTATTGCTCGAGCACACACACACCAACTTGAGGAACATGCTGTACTCAGGCAAACAGCGTGATACATCTCCGTATAAACATTCACTTTGTAAGCTAATACCTGCGCCTTTCAGTGTTGCGGTTGTGGGAAGGACTGTTTGTCACTTGAACTTGTTTGCTTTTGTCTGATGCACCTCATCAACCTGTATCAACGCAGGTGTGTCGTGCAGATCACTTTCATTTATACCTTTGTTTCATTGCCAGCTATCTGTAAATCAAAACATTTAAGTGGAATATTTCAATTTTTTGAGTTTGAGTTTTTTTTAGTTTTATTTAATGACTCAAGGCAGTTTCCTTTCAATTAAATCTAAATGGTCGGGACACACATCTGGATGAATGATGGTTAAGAAGATAAAATACAGCAGCAACATCCCTGGTTTGATTCCAGATGGGGACTATTATTGCGTGTCATAACCCCCATCTCTCTCCCCGAGTTTACTGTCCGTCTCTATTCCATCTGCTGTCCAATATACTAATACAAAAGTTAATTTATACAGTATACTGCAGGTCAGCTCCACAGGGTTTGTTTGAGATGGGTACAATTACAGTCAGTGCTTTGAAGCCATTATTGCAGACGCTATTACTCTTCATCTGTGTAAAATCATGGTGTGGAAAGATTAATTACTCTTTGGAATGGTAATGATGTCTGTCAACAGGATAATTTGCCAGGAATTCGCTCAGAGTCTTAAACTGAATGCGATTGTGTGACCACTAGAGGTTTAATGTGAGGATTAGTGGAAGTGATTTAGGATGACAGGGTGGAAAAAGGGGGCAATTTTCTGAAAAGTAAAATAAAATTACATCAACCGAGTGTGAATACATTAAGACAGAGACTATCCGACATGATAACAGCAAGAGCTGAGAGTGACCTCGGGGGCCACCCACGGGGTGAACCCTTGACCTCCCGCAAACAAAGTCATCATGCGTTATCACGGCTGCACACACCGTTGCTCCGGAGAGATAAAGTCACACAGCGCCCCAGCCACCTCAGATCTTTTACATCAGCACCTTGGTGCTCCAAAACACTATGGCAACTGCTCACACACGCGTAATCTCTCCTGGGTGTGAGATGCAAACAGGGCTAATATGTTTGAAGAGACAGCAGTGATCACATTTCCAAGTGACTCCTTGCATCCTGCTAGGATAACCGAATAAAGAATGTTCTCAGCAAACCACAATCCCGCTTTCAAAACACTTGATCCTAAGATGACAAGCACCGGGCTATCCATTATGCAATAGTCTCCCTTTCTCTCCATTGCTAATCAAAACTGGAGCAAGTTCCCTGGATGGGATTAGCGGCTTCTTCCCTCTCGTGTGCTCGCTTTGGGAGAGCGCAGAAAGGTGGTAGCATGTACCTGCGGAGCCATTGCTTTTAATCTTCGCGCCACACGTGCTCTCGGCAGAACGAATCACGGCACCTGCTGAAGGTGGGAGCAGCAACGAGACAGCAGAGGTCATCGAGTGGTGAGAGCGAAGAGAACGAGACTTGCGAAGAGAACATGGATCAACACGACGGGACTGCGTGGTTACGCAACAGCGTACATGGAAACGCTCACCACACGAGCACACGGATATCGTAGTATCACAGACGTCAATATTAAACCAGCACTGCCTCTGAGTTTAAGTCCCACATGCTAAAAGTTACACATTTATTAAGCCATTCCTGTCATGACTGCAGGATTGAAGAGAATATTAAGTCTAAGAAGTGTGTTGTGAAGCCACATTACAAGCTCTTTTCATCTCTGGCTCTCTCTCTTTTCCTCCCCTGCTTCCTTTCTTCATCCCTCCCCCCCATGAAATCCCCCATCCCAGACTAAACCAATCCGCTGTCACCAACCCTTCATTCTTTACTATGTAGGCCTCCCATCCCCACTGTTTTTCCCTTCAAACACACACACACACACAGAGACACATACACGCCGGGCCTCCTCTCCTCTGTGTGACCTTGACTGGCTAGCACTCCAGGGCTTGTTCTTTGCTTCTCCCTCTCTCCCTCCGTCTCTCTTGCTCTCTCCATCTTTTCACGCTCGCCTCCACTCCATTGTCTGCCTCTCTACCTCTTGCTTTCTATCACTCTTCCCCTGGCCGGGTTGACGCTAACCGGTGCTGTCCCTTTTGCCCCCCCCTCCCTCCCTCCCTCTTCCCAAAGACACAGAGGAGAAAGGGACAGAAGATGGCAGAGGAGAAGTGAAAGACTCTCCCCTCCCCTCTGCCACAATGTAATCGTCCACTGTAAAGATAACTCCGGCTCTGTTGAACTGTATCAACAAGTCTTATTTTTTTATTCTGTTTAAGATTAAAATAAATGACTCCCATCATGACATGAGGTCAAATAAGTGTAATGGCATCAAAAATAATCGCGTCAACTCACAAATCCTATAAAACCCAGCATTACCTCCCATTACATACAGCCAACTTCACGTTCCACAGCGGCGGCGGGTTAATCAATAAAAAGCAATTTTCTGTTCTTTACGAATGCGATTTTTATTTATCTATTGCTTGTTGATTCAAAGTGTGATTAGACTTTAGCTCTAATCAGCTGATGCGGCTTCCTGTCTCACCGCGGATGGTGATGAGCCCTCTCAGTGGAACAGTGAAACAGCAGGCCCCAAATCCGCGTTTCATTGCAGGTGCTCCGACAAAAGCGTCTAATTGCCCGCGTCGCAGCATTGTAGCCCCGTTCCTCTGACTCCGGTGATCCTTCAGATTTTCCCCCGATGGCTTTGTACACAACACCCATCTGTATAATAAATTGGAAGCGGTTAACCATTTGACTATCCATTCAGAGCTAAATAAACTTAAGCTCAAGTGACGGAGCGATCCATTAAATGTCAAAAAGGCTGATTAAGTGCACTCTACAATTACGTTATTCCTGCGCCGATTCAATGCACCTTGCGTATCCATAAGGCCTCCGCTGCTATTGTGCTCGCCAATCTGATGCTCACAAACCAAATCTACCGCATTAAATTCAGGCATTGCTGTAAATTGTACTTTATATCTGATATCAACACAGCGAGCAGACAGGACAACAGAATAGCTCGCGGCGGCTTCATGCTTTAAACAATATTAGGAGAGAAAATAGAGGGCATCGTGAATGAATACCTCCAGTAATCTTCCTTTTAAGTTTGATCACGGTAATATAGACTTGTTGAATGCAGCCGTGCCCGCGGTGACACCTTTTCTCCCGGCATCCAGTGCTTTTTTAATTCATCTTGCTCTAAGAGGCATGCACATTACAAGACTGCCACAGCAATCCCCCCCAAATAATTTCCCATCCCACATTAGTAAAACAGCCATGAAGTAGAAGGACATCATCAATTTCTACAGGGCAATAATAACAAAGAGGTTAGGAACTCACAGTCTTCTGCTGACACTTAGACTTCACACCATGTTAAAGACTCGCCACAAATTCCCTCCGTTTTCCATTTCATTTCCTCAGCAGTTAAAAATCCTTTGATGCATACCAAGAATTGAGATACACCACCTAGCTGGTATACCAAGAACTGTCAAAACCCGGGGCATAATGAAGGCCTGCTCATTCACAGATAAGTGACTACAGTAAATCACACCTACTGTATAGTACTGCAAGCCTCTAACCAGAACTTTGAAAATGTATATGAGCACATTTAGGGCTGACGCCTCTGGTCTGGACGGTAAAGTCTGGGGCCCGCAACTAAACACAACAAAAACTATCAAAAGAGTCTACGGCCATGCTGGTGGCCCTGCGAACATGATCTCACTGTCAGTTCTACCGTGCTCGTGTTTAACAGGTGTAGCGTTCATCATGATCACCATCTCAACTCAGTTATGTTTGCATGCTAACGTTTGCTTATTAGCAACAAACACACACACTGAGGCTAATAGGAGCGGCAGTAGTTCTTC
>JBCAUF010000032.1:11984638-11994851 GCA_038406115.1 Haemulon aurolineatum
AAAATATTTGAGGATGTCACCTTGGGCTGATAATCATTCAGCCCTAAAAAGTATAAATCAAGTCGAAGTAGAATTAAACACGGAAATACTCAAGTAAGTGCAAGTTCTCTAGATCTCTTTAGGAACAATGACAAATCTGTGACTAGAGCGATAACATCCTGCAGTCAGAGATGCACATTTCATTGGTTCAATTTGTAAAATATTCTGCTTTGATGTCGGTAAGCGTTGATATAAGGAGAAGCACCCATCTGGCCCTGTCACTTCAACCATGTCCCACCTGCTGCACATCCATATCCTTATCCCTTATACAAATGGTGGTCAGATGGCCTCGTATGCACTGTCCTGTGCGAGTTTATTGACCACATTATTAGACGCAGGCCAGAGATTAAGAGCTCTCAAGGAGTAATTGGGTGCGTCCTCTGCCAGCTTTTGATGCAAGGTGATGCGGCTGCTATGCAAATACTCTCCAAATTAGATGCAGAAATGAGATGTAGATTATTTTACCACTCAGTATTCAGGCTGTCTTACATCACACATAGGCAGCCCTGTAAGTGGTGAGGGAACAATTTGTCCGTGACCTTGACTTAGTCCTAGAAGAATCCAGTCAGGAGGCAATTTAAAACAATTTCTTCAATTATTTTCCCCTCATGTTCTCGGAGCACATTTCCAATTTGTGATGGAACTTCTTGTTACATGAAGCGGGGTAGACTGAGGCGTGGGACATTATAAAATAAATGGGATAAGCCATGACAGTTATTAAAACTACAGCACAAAGCTAGCATCACCACACTGCTTTTGGGTAGAAACGGTCGTATAATTAATCTGCAAATATTATAGCAGAAATCCTCACAGTGCACGCCCATCAACCAATAACCTCTGACCTGAAATCTTCACAATGCATCCATGCGGTCTCTAATGTTTTTATTGTACTTCGCAGCCATTCAGTGGCTCTCCGTGTGCCTGACTAATAAATATGCAGCTTCTCCTTACAAGGCTGCAAAATAGAAAGCTAATATTCCTTTCAATCATGTGGCTCTCTGATATCGCAGATTACAATTCAATAGGATATGAGTAGAGCCCTACTGTGGATGCAAATGCTGCGAGCATTTGCAATACCGCAACTAACAGTTTGCCTGCGTTTTGTCAATAGAGCCGGGAAGGTCATTTGCTCAAAGCATCCTGCAGTGATTTCCATTTGATTATATTTTGTTTTGCACTGCGCTCGGTGCTATTTGTTCACTATTGAGCATCTTTTGCCATTTGTTAGGAGAATTCTCTGCAGACTAATTTGACCACAGTCTATTCCCAGATTTTCCCCTCCTGTGCTCCCAGCATCATTGTGCCTGTCACTGATGCATCTGTCTCCACTGGTATCTATAAATACCCCCTTCTCTCCCCTTCAAAAACCTGATTCCCATTGATTTAGTGACCTATATACACATCAACACCATCCCCTCCCTTCCTCCGGCTCTCTGCTCCTTCTATTGATGGTCCTTTACTGTCTCCACCTCTTGATTTCCCCTTTCCCTCCATTATTCTCTGCCTCTAAACTCAACTTACGACTACCTTTCCCTCCACCTTCTCTCCTCCTCTTGCTAGAAAGCCTGAAAGACTAAGAATAGTTCACGGTGGAAGCTTAAGTCATGACACATGAAAGGGATTTGAATGAGCACAGGAACAGTGGCTGGTGCTCATTTCTGTATTTCAAAGTCTTGTCATTGTGGTAAACTGAGCCTTTGGCTAATCTTGTGTGTGTGTGTGTGTGTGTGTGAGAGAGAGAGAGAGAGAGAGTGTGTGTGTGTGTGTGTGTGTGTGAGTGTGAGTGTGTAAACACTGGAGTAGATAGTCTGATGAAAGGAATCTCTCAAAGAGACACAAAATTCAATATATGAAATCTGACTCTGGCTGAAATAAGACCTGGATACAAAAACACAGACGTATAGAAAGGCAGCAGTGTGTGTATGTGTGTGTGTGTATGTGTGGTTAGATGGAGGTGTATGATGTAATTATGCTGCAAAACAGCAGCCTGGAAACTAAAGCCATAAAGAGTCATGTTGAATACATAGCAAACAGCAGGGGATTAATAATGAATAACTCCTGTCATCACGTCAGCGCTGCTGAAACATGCAGGATTCATGAGGGATTTATGTGCCTCAAACATTTGGAGAAATCCACAGTAAAAACACATTTCCATATTCTTATCATGCAACTTACAAACACACAGCACCTCATTTCTCAAGTCAAAGCACACAGATCACAGGCAGGAATTGCACATCTGAGTACAGGTGGCGTCACAGCTGCACGAGATAGAAACTTGCACGACTGACAATAAAGATAGCGAGACAGAGAACGAGACGGGAGCGTGCGATTTGCTGCCACGCCGCCCGAGCTCAGCATACACCTGTCGTATGGAGCACCACTCGCACGCTCTCCCCACTCCCACCACCACTGCAGGACTCGCGGCTCTCCTGCGACCCCACACTGACACCTGGTGGCTCCACGAGGCGGCAAATCACCGCAGCACAACAGTCGCAGCTGTTCTCGCGGCCCCCGAGGGCCCACAATGTCATCCTCACACTCTTCAAAACGTTGCCCTGCTGTTTTGGTTTTCACAGCACTATTACACGCTAAAAAAAAAAGGGCAGAGTCGGATCTTTTGTGCTCTGTCAAACCAGTGGACCTTGAAAGCAGCTTCAATGATGAGTGTGAAAGGGGGGAAAAAAACCCTCAGAGGGCGACAGACAACTACAGTACATACGGTGATTTGAGGACAGTTATTTTATTGAACAGCAAATTGTGACAGGGAACACAATATTTTATTTTTTTTCCATTGCATTGTCAACAATGTGTAGGACAACTGTGTCATTCACCACACATATTCATAAACACCCTCTTTGTCACAGAGAGAGACTTTGAAGATGGACAGTGGGGTGGGGGTCCTTCTTTTAAAGTGCTGTGATGCACAGTTCCTCTTGGAGGAAGACAACAGAGGCCGTGAAGAAGAAAGCTCAGACCACAGAAGGCCTCCAGAGTCCCCGGTTGCATCATACATTGTGTGATATTGTAATTGAAAGGTTGTGTTGTGATTTTTTTTTTTTTTCAAAGTGTGTGTGCACTGGGTTGTTTCTTTTTTCTTTCTGTGGTGTGTTTGTCTTTGTGTGGCTTCCACTTATTGCATATCAGTGAGCTGGTTCATGAATTTTGTGAATGTGTAAAGCACAAATCTTTAGATTAAAATGTAATAAACTCTTCACTATAATTATAATACATCTCATAATATCTAGGTTACATTCTTATATCTGATTCATTTAGAATATGTAGGCGATATACATTTTGTGTTGATAACTTGCTGATGGCTAACATAGTGGACACCATCTCATGGTCTCTCATCCTGTCATCTCAGCCCTATGGATCAAGTTTTACAGACATAGATAAAACGTTCATACAAGACTAAAAAGTTAATCTCAATCAACATCTCCACTGAAATCAATCGGACTTCAATCCACATCTGCCAAAGCAGCAAAGGACTCTGTCGGAGTATAATCAAAGTGGGCCATGTGTTCTCTTGTGCCTAATAATCCTTTGTGCTTTCTTTGATTGTATACACTCTAAGTCATACATTTGGTGTTTCAGAGCTCCCCTGCATGAACCTGCACCCACTGGCTATGGATGCTGGCGCGAGTAGACGGCAGAGGAGTGTGACAGATAGAAGGGAAGAGGGGAGAGAGCATGGGTCTGACAATCAAAGAGGAAAAATACCGCAGTGTCACACTAACAACTTCACGTCAACTACAGCACTACACAGTCAGACGCACGCGCACGCACATACGGAACCAAATGCACAAGGTCAGTGAAAATTCACAGCTGTGTAAAACAAAATGACTCTGCACAACATTTTTTCAAGATTCAAACAAAAACAGACAATAAAATCTGAGAACAAAGAGGGAAGGAATGGGCTGCGGGGAGGGGGGGAATCTCAAAAATCATAACAATAATCTCAACAACACAAAAATAGGCATTTTGATCACAAGAACAGCATATATATATATATATGAGATGAACTGGCAATCGGAATGTTGAATAAACTACAACAGGAATTCAAAAATGCGAGCTCACACGAGTAGGCAGGTCTTTTTTCTTTTTTTGCCATTTTCCTGTGGCTCAGCTGTCATCTGTCAACATGGCTGGAGGTGCCAGTCGATGTCTAGCGGTTCTGTTGACCCCCCTTCCCCTCCCACCCCCCAGACCTATGGCTTTCAGTTAAGACATTGATAACGCTGAGACGCGCTAGCACGTGATTCAGTCGGTACAGCCGTGGTCGTTAGTGCCGCCTTGAAAGAAGCACCATTCAAAAAGACGGATGTTACATCTACAGTCTGATGTCAGCAGGTCCCGACTGGCCTTGTCCGTGTTGTATTTTATTAAATAGTGCCATAGGTCATTCACTTAAACTGCATCTTTGTCATCATTGTATGATGGTTCATTTGGTCCTAGTTGATAAAACTGTAGGAAACAGAACAATAGGCCAATCCTTCGTAACCAATAGCCCGGGAGCAATGGCACCTCCAGAAAACCACCCTAGATCTATACTAGTGTTCCCCTTTGCATACAGTAAAAAAAAAAACCCTCATTAATATGCTGCATTTAAATTCAAATGACGCTTGTTGCATTAAAACATGTTCCTTCATTTGATATGTCCACATCATCGTAACATAAAATCACCACAATATGGATTGAGGGGGGAGCTGGAGAGGTAGGTGTGCAAATAAGCCATCATGTACAAAACAAACAATAAAATCCTAAAACATAAAGTTCATATCATCTGCATATGTACAATATAGTTAAGGTGGACACTTTGACACAGAAAAAAACAACACATACAAATATATAGTGCTATACTGCCTATAGAAAGGAATATTGATAAATAGACCTCACTCCCACAAATGATAACACACGGAAAAGTTGCATTGCGCATCTACAGTGCAACAATGCAACCGACGAGCTGCTTGAACAGCGGGAGCGAGGAAGGAATGTGATTGGATAACACACATCAAAGTCACCTTGATCTCCGGCGAGATGAACCAATGGCAGGGCTTCAGTGTTGTGATGCATAAACAAGATACGACCGGGGCTGCTTTCCCTAGCAGCTTAAAGCAAACAAAACCTCTAAAGCAAACAAGCAGAGATGTTTGGTAAAACTCATAAACACTGAAACCACATTGGTTTCATTTTCTGACAAAGAAATGTTTTTCGTTAGCTCTTTGGGTCCTGCCACTGAATTCAAGTTCGGATAGAGAATTTAAATTGAGCGCGCACTCGTGTGTAAACAATAATAATCACGTTTGGATCTAAAGGGTTCGGACTACTCCAGCTAAGGTCTGTCTGGCTCCACAATGGATGACTGTGCTCTTGATGGCCTCAGCATGTGATGTCTGACCATTTGTCAGCATAATGACTGAATATCTGCTAATTATCTGGCATTCCATTAAAATTACTTTCCACCCATTTAGTGTCCACAGCTAATGCTTCCATGTGAATCCACAATGAATCACACCGGGCAGGAAAAACACCGCCGCCGCACCCCTCTCTCTCTGTGGACTGGAAATTTAACGCGCACAACACTTTTGGTCACGATCCAATCAGTGATGTCACAGCAGGTGTTTTCCATCATCCATCGAAGCTAAAACCCCCGCTGTGACATCACTGATTAGGGTGTGGCCACGAGTACAACATGCTTGACGTTTTCCACCCATAGAAGAGGTGTAGGAAAGTTTTTTTTTGGGTGCGTGTGGTTGTGTGTACATGTAGTTTGGTAGTGCATAATGCCCAAATCTTGCACCCTGTCTGCAGTCTAGTCTAGTGTGTGACAAAGAAACGTGCGATAGCTTTCACAGAGGCAAAACAGTCAAACCATTGTGGTAGCGCTACATATCAGATGGAACCTGATCTACTTAAAAAGCCAAGGCAATCAAAGTCTGCTTGGAGTTGAATGGCTGAGTTCATTACAACCACTTACAGGAAGGGATGTGGCTTCTCAGGAAAGATCGCAGGGGGTGTGCTGGTGTCAAATCAACACATTCCCTGGCTCTTTGTCTGGAACAGAGGCATGTGTTTTGCTCTCATCCTGTGTACTGTCCGTTAAGACTTAAGGTCTGGAGGAATTCTTTGAATAGCAATCTTAGGAATTAAACTATCAGATCTAATGTTCACAAATATCTTTCTAATTTAAGTATATCCATTAAATTTAGCTAGTTATGTTTTATAACTGAACATCAGTACTGTAAATTCCTAATTTAGTACCTAATTGTATATTAGGTACTCATTAGGTACTCTAGGGCGTGCAGAACTGCAGCAACCAAGGGCAGTACATCTACTTTGAAAATTCAACAATCATGTTCGAAAATGCAATAAAACGTAATAATAAAGCAATATTCCTTTAAAACCTCAACTGATATTTGTGGCGTCATTTCCAGAGAGCGAGCTGAGCGTGCCTACTGGAATTGTGTGTGCCACCACAGGCAGCTTGGCAAACAAAGGCTCCCTCGGGAACGACTTCGACATTCAACACAACAAATTCAAAACAAAATGTTACTGTGGTGGATCGTGCTTTTGACCCGTCAGGAAAAATTTCTTTCAGAATGAGATGAATCCTCACGCGGCGGATGTGACGCATTATGGGAGGGGAAAGGCAGAGAGGAGGCGCTTCTTAGTTGTCTTTTTTAGGCAAGAAGCTGAGGATAAATTCACCCACGCCGAGGAAGTAGACCACCTGGGCTATGCCGAACAGGGGCGCGATGACCAGGGCTCGACAGTAGGCTCCCTTCAGGAAGGCCGACGGACCCTCGTTGCGCAGGATTTTCCTGGACAGCGACGGAAAAAAGCTCATTAAAACACACAGCCGGCACTGTCTTGTCGTGTGTTTGATCTGTGCCTATTAAATGTATGCATCTTAGCAATCTGTCAGTTGTAGTATTTGCTAGATCTGTAGTAGTGTTTGCTGTGTCTTTGTTGAGACACTCTTTGTGCACTTAAAACACACTGACTCGACTACACACACAGCTTCACACGTGCTGCCGCAGCAGAGACATAATGAGGTCACCTGATACAGTCAGTCACTCCACTGTATGTGTCTTCTGTGCTTCCTCGGTTCAGCGACTGCAGTCTAGTCTTTATCACTGCAACACACACACACACACAGCTCGGGTGAGTATATAACGTCAGCAAGCGGCACACACGTCGCTGTTAAAAACGTCCCCGCTGCTCACCGTCGACGGGGTTGACGGCGACGGCCGCCGTGCTCCCCGCGAGGCAGCCCGATATGAACGACACGTAGAAAGGAGCGGGCCCCTCCACGCCTCTCTTCCCCAGGTTGTTCAGGTTGGCGAAAAGGGGGAAATAGATGATGGAGAATGGAACGTCCCTGCAGAGAGAAGATGAACGCGGCGAGTCAATGTGAGGCTCCATACAGTTGGTAAAACTACCACCGACGAGGGGCCAGATGTGCCGTACCTGAGCAATGTGGCACCAAGGCCTTTATAGAGCCCGGCAATGCCCTTTTCCCTCAGTAATTCTCTGGTGAGCTGCATGGCTGTTGGGGACTTGGTCTCCACGGTGCCTGCTGCCACCGTCTCTGGCATCAGCTTCCTCTGAGCTGCTGTGGAGCACAAAAAAAAGCACAACGTTGGAGTTTCGTTTAAAGCTACGGGCATCGAACGATGCTGAGAGCAGTCGTACGGGCAGACATTTTGAATGGATAACAGTTAGACAAAGGCAGAATACAGCTGCTGCAATCTCTGATATGACCACATGAGGCCACTGTTTCTCCAGTTTATTCCGTGCACTTCATTCTCTGTCAAACCACCATCTGGATTTCATTTCTTCTTACCGATTCGTCCAGCATCTTGGAGCTGGATTTTCAGCATCTCCATAGGAGTCGTGACAATAACCTACGACGACACGAGACAGAACAAGCAAGTGTCAACAAATGAGATCATGAGTTTCCCTCCATGTGAATGTGAAGAAACTTAAAAGTCATGGTTCAGGGTTGATTAATACTGAGTGTGTTAGGGGAAACGTGTGTCCATTGTAAATCTGCTGGCCTTCAACTCGCTTTCCTCTGTAATCCACACAGTAGTAACTAGTTAACTGGATTAAGGGTGAGATGGCCGCGTTCTCAGCCGCAATCTTAATCCAAGGTCTGCTACACTTAATCTAATCACGTTCCTCGGGCTTGAAGCCTTTGGCCTCATTGACAACAGGCATTTCCCTCTGACTCACTCGCTTGGCGGGCACATGGCCGAGGCACTCTCGCGACGTCTTATCTGATCACTCGAATCTGGCTGCCAGTGTATCGCCCGCTAACGGGGACCACATTTCAGTGATTAAAAATCGTTCATGAAAAGGGAGCGATGGAGGTCACATTCAGATCCGAGATAAGGGGGGAGGGGGGGTGGGGGGGGTGGGACGACGATCTGCAGAGGCTCAAACTGCGAGCACGCAACTAGCGGCGGCTCTCGTTTTTCGCCGTGGTCGTGGTTAATTCTGGCCCGCGGGCGGTGACAGATGAGGCGATGGCGGCGGCCCAGCGGTTTGTGCGCGAGCTGACGTTGGCAGCGCTGGAGGCGGCGCTTCCAGATGGAGAACAGGAGGGATGCGATTAAAGCGGCACCTCGCTCGCTCACCTGGCATGTACCTGCACCGCACCCAGCCAGCATCTCTTTGACAAGAGTGAGTTTTCTGCAAAAAAACAAACACAAAAACAAGTTGAAAAAGAAGGAAATCTGATTAAAACAAGCACAGTAGACAGCGTGAGAGCCAGACAACTTTATTTCTTGGAAAAGGAGTTGTCACCACCTGAGCTGGTGATGCTAATCTTTGTCTTCCATATCAACATGTCAGGCACAAGGGCAGATTAATAATTCACGAGGCGAGCGGCTCGGCCAGACAAGTCAATCATTCATCAGCCTGCATGTTTGTCACCATAGAGATAGATGCCCCAGAAACCTTCGGGTTTATCTTTGCAGGCAGTGCTCATGGGAGACAATGGGTGCTTGATTTAAAGGACACCGCATGACAGTTGCCAATGTCTGTCATGTGATGCCCCTGTGTGCTAATTTTACTTGCTAACGTGATTTCAGACGGGTCCTCTGCTGACACACATTCGAGCGGTTCTGCAATTCTAAACCAGACGGCTAACAAACCGCCGTGAAATGCTTTGGAGGAGATGACAGTGCGGTGGGGGATTAACTAGAAGCTCGGTGAGAATACTGACGGCTAATGTGTCAGGTTACATGTTAGTAAACACGCCGGTTAATCAGAGTGTGAATGAGGGGGGAGTGGGTGTGTGTCAGTCAGCCTGTCGGCACTTCTCATGCCTCACCCATCCTTGGAGAGGTGATGCCTGAAGAAGTCGTTGGCGGCCAATTTGATGGCTTTCTCTGGCGTGACTAGTGTTAAGTTCACCGCCGCTCCTGCGAGGATAAAAAGGGACAGAGGAGAAGAAAAAGAAAAAGAAGAAAACAGCCAGGAGGGAGAGAGAATGAGGCACTCTACAGTGGGTAATTGCCTGTACTGGCGACACACAGATCCCTGTGTTTGACAGCTGTAGCCTTGGCGTGACGCTCAAAGCAAGAATCCTCTGCTACCTGACAGCTTTGGTGCTCTCGTTTTATGACACTTCAGTGAGCTGAACGTTGATCACAACAATCCCCTGTCAAAGTTAAAAACTCACCTCGGTACATCCCAAAATACCCCTCTGACCGGATGGTCTTAATAAGGCAATCTGACCTGAAACGCAAACAGAAAACGCGGCGTGTTAGTCAAAGTGCAAATATGAGCGAGCAAGAGAGTAAGTGAAAATATGACCGTTAATCTCATACATGCTGGTGTAAAGGCGAGATCCATTTTGCTGGTTTTGCAAGCGAGTCTTGGCCAGGTCAATGGGAAACACACAGGTCACTCCGATTAGGCCAGCGATCCCCCCATTGATCAATTTGGCAGGCAAACTGGACGAAGGCGGCGACCACAGGTGGGGGGTGGGGGGAGACAAGAAATATGACAGGTCAGTAGATGAAAACAAGCCCACGGTGCTACTATTTGTAGTCGTTCCACATTCGGCCGTACCTGATCTGCTTGTCAGCCATTTATGTCAAGCCCTGGCCGGTCAAAGGGTCAATCTGTGTGTTAGCTAGACACTCGGTAGGTCGTCCTTGTC
>JBCAUF010000032.1:12181158-12198163 GCA_038406115.1 Haemulon aurolineatum
TCACATTCCAGGTGAACTAGGTGTCATGCAGACTGGTTTTGCCCTCAGGCCGCACCATCTGTATGTCTGTAACCTTGCACACCTTGCTCGAGGGAGTTACCCAGAATTCATAGCACAGCAATGTTAACAATGTGAACTACCTTCCACCCATCTAAATGTTGAATATTTCTGTGTGCTTTATTTATAGAGATATTTCTTTTCTCACCTGACAGATTGTGGTCAAGTACTGGCATGTGGCTCCAATGCATTTGGGCAGCTTGGTGTTGGTCAGACAGTCACACACTCTGCAGATCTGCAGGTTGTTGAGGTGAGCACACGTGTATTTTACTTATTTTCATGTACTACAATACAGACACTGATGTTTGTCATGCCTTTATCTGACCAGTCCTGAGTGATCAAAACTGCTCAGCTTAAAAAAAGCTTCACCTCATGATCAATTTGATCAGTTTCACTGAAGCAGATGTCACTGTGCTGTTTGCTCTCAGAGACTGAGTGAGCCAGTGGTGAGTGTAGCTGCAGGACTCAGGCATTCACTAGCTGTTACTGGTAAGTTTGCACCAAAAACATCCTCAGTGTGTGCTATCAATCCACAAATCCCAATGTACTGTTCTGCCCACAGACTCTGGCTGTGTATATCAGTGGGGAAGTGGTCTTTTCAGTCACGCTAAGAGAGCGCTCAGTCCACGCGCTGTACCACCACACCTCAATTCTGTGGTGCCCTCTCTGGTACCGGGTGAGTGAGTGTACTGAATACAGACAGTTACAGAAAGCCACGTTTTTAGGCCTTATGTGATTTGCATCGCCTCTGATGATTAATAAATATAATCTTGTGGCTGTGTTGCAGGGTTAGATCAGAAGACCTCACACATGGTAACTGCTGGCTCAGCGCACTGTGTGTGCCTTACAGGTATGGCATCAAGGTATATGATGATCATTATGCTGCATTATGAAGTGTTTATCATTCCCAGGTTGTCCTGCTTGCAGAATAATTAGATTTGCATTGTGATTTTGGATGCAAACATTCCAGCAAGATATTTGCACCGGAAATAAAACAAAAATTACTTTCAAACAGCTCTAGTTTATCTGAAAAGGGGTTCCCCACACATTCCCAGCAACCAACTGGTTTATCGCTGATTGAGGACAGCAAACATCCAAGGGAGGAAACAGATAGGACGGGAGTGTACTGACACGGATTTACAGCCAGCGCAAACAAACCTACCAATTCAAGTTTTTATTGATGTGCATGGTGTCACTGAATGGCTTTAAGAGCAGCTGACAAACAAAAGGAAGGCTATAATAAAAGCAGTTAGGTAATGCATTTTGTGCTGCTTGAGCATTTACACTATCAGGTTGTACTGGTGAGTTATCTTCCACTTCATTGTGCATGCAGCATGTCAGGCCTCCCTTCTGTCCCGTAATTAGTTGACCTGCACCACTCAATTACTGCTCTGCTCTTTCTGCTGCTGCCTCTGCCGGATGAAGAGTAATGTCGCTGCTGTCGTGTGTGCAGGAGACGGCGATTTGTTTCTGTGGGGAAGCAACAAGCACGGCCAGCTGACCGCCACGGAGCCCTTCCTGCCCTCCCCCACTCTTGTGAAGCGCTCACTGCTCGGCGGAGAGAAAGTTGTCCATGTGTGGAGCGGCTGGACGCATACTGTCGCTCAAACAGGTGGAACATAATTTCTCATTTTGTGTCTGTCATGTTCACCAGTTGTAACAGGATTTAACAGTCGGCACTCTGCATATTTGAACTGCGCCTTCTATAATCTCAGAGACTGGGAGAGTTTTCACATGGGGCAGGGGAGATTATGGACAGCTGGGCCAACAAGCATCTACCAGTCAGAACCAACAGCGGCACCCAGCAGGTCCCTCAGCAGACGGTGGAAAACAGTCAGTTTGCCTCCCTGCTGAGGTGAAAGTCCTCCATGGAGCAACACAGGTAAGTTCTTGACACCTCTATAGACTGACATTTATTGTCATCCAATTTATTAGTATTGCTAATATACTTTATTGATTCTTATCATTGTGGCTGCCGTCCTCGTGTTTTAGCAGAAAATATGCGTCTGTCCTGCAGGGGGCAGCAGACACCCACAAATAAACAAGTACAGATCGTTGGTTTTTCATGAGATGAAACACAGCCACAGAATGAGAGCCAGACTGCTGAGAGTGGGTTCTTAATGATTTGCATCACTGTATCTAGCGTGTAGAGCACACACTCACACACTCCCGGAGGACCACTTAGATTCAGTGAAGGCATAGCTCCCTTCTCCCGTAGGGGCACTTATGTGTGAGAATCACGGGATTGCAGCGGTTAACCTGCACTCTTAATGGCAGCTGTACGCCTGGAGACCGTTGCCAATAAAGGGGATGTCAGGGATGGGCAAGGGCAAGCTCTGGATCATTCCTCCACTGCGCTGAGATCATTGCAGCAGCGCTGGCGTGTGTCAAGGTGTAGTCACCTTGCGCGTGTAAAGCTAAAGGCAAGATGGATTAGCTGAGTGTGACTATGAATCTCTCAGCCCGCCCCATCATGTTAGTCGTCCTAAAACCACTCATACACCCCCACAGAGTCAATATTTAGTAAAGTGTCACACTTTTATGAGACCAATGAACATAGCAGGTGTAACAGATTATAACCTGTCTAGATATGATTCTATTCACGATATGCCACAGCTCTGTGCTTTATTGCAAACATTGCTTTATCAGAGCACTTCAAGCTATGTTAGCAAGGCCGTATACAAGACTATATAGTTTTATTGCTAGCAATAAAGCTTTAACAAACGAAACTACTTCTTTAACTACAACTTCAGAGAGCTCTGTCTCATGTTTTTAGTCTTTGCTGAGCTTTGTAGATTTTATGATCTGAATTTAAACGTGTCCTCTCAATTCCACTGCTACACAGTTATGAAGGGGAAAGACTGGTGACCAAACGTTTTTATAATTTAATGGGGGTTTTTTTTATTTTTTCTGCAAAGGCATGCACATGCAGCTATCCTGAAACAGTTGCATTAACTCCTCCGGACAGCCCAGCGGTTGTGTTCTTAGCTTTTATGAATGAGCTGGCTTTTCTCTGGCCCACTTTCCGATGATGCACTGTGAAGTGGCGGAACGTCCTAATGTATTTACAGACGCAATCGTCGCTAACGTCATTTGCGCCGGGCCTGGGTGCTCTCATGGTGTGTGCAGTTTTGAACAAAAGTTGGATAACTACATCTTGACACATGGCATTTTATTTCAGTTTCAGAGCAGATTTGGTTACAAAGCATCTCAGTATCCGTGTTGGCATAACAATTCTTTGATATTACAGTCTTATATTGGCTGTCTGCTTTCAACATGCATTGTAAACACTCAAAAAAATCTGTTTCTCTATAGATTGCTTGTGGATCTGAACATAACCTCGCCATTGTAGGTGAGTGTATTCTTTCAAAGCTTTTCTGACATTGTCTTTTGTTTGGATCTTATTTTCAAAAACTGTCCTATTGTGGGAAAAAAGATAAGCATAAACATCTGGCAACATAATACACAAATGCATCGAAAAGAGGTACGTATAGAAAGAGAAATTAAGAAGAATTAGTTTGAACTTATTGGTTTCAGTAAGTGCAAATGCTTTTGGCCTGACAGGACTCTGGCTTTAACTGCGTGAATGGAGAGGGAATACACTTGAGTGAGGCTAAAGTATTTCAAGTCATCCTCCTCTCTCGACCAAAGTGTTAGTAAGGGAACGGTCTAATACATTACAGTTAAACATCAGTGTGAAATATTAATCCTTCTGGTAATGCTGTAGAGGATTTCTGAGGTCAGCTCATTGCTTTGTGGCCTTTGCATCAGGAAGTAATTATAGCACGGATAGATGGGTATCATTGACAGAAGCAATTACCAGAGCAGGCCTGTGAAAGAGCTGAATAATCCACACACATGCATTTACAGGCATGTTTTTCCAGTTCCACAGTGTTTGGAGAGCAGTCTTCCTTTATCCACAGAAGAATAGAACACAGTCGTCGCAATCTATAGTTTGTGATTCTTCATTAGATTTACAAACAGATCAAGCGCTGCTTTTATTCTCTCCATGCTCGCCAAAAGTCTCCTGCTTTCCCATAGTCGCAGACGTGCACTATAAAACATTTTGGAAGTAAAATCTTGCACATTAAAATTTGAACACTGGCCCAGTTTTTTTTTTTACATCCACATGAATATAAATATCGCAGATGAACACTGAGACACGAATACTGGGTTCCATTAGAGAGGAAACGCTGGACCTCGCTGGTGAATGGCAAATGGGCATCCACTTTGAATGTTCGGACCAATTTGAACAGTTAACTGGATATGCCATTGTAATAAGGAAATTGTTAACGCAGGCTGTCCGTCATAATGACAGTGCTCACAAAGCACCGCTCTATGCTCTCAGAAGTTCAGTTACGTGACGAGAAAGCAGAAGCGGCAAAGGGAGAGCTCGTGTGAACCCCGTGCACCTCGCTCCTGTGCCGCGCTCCCCTCTTTTCCTCCTCCTGTCTCGAGCGCGGTGGCAGGAGCAGTGAAATAGCAAAACAGGATTGGAAGCAGAGACCTGAGTGCTGCTATTTCTGGTGCTGAAGTAGGTCAGGCGGAAAGGAACGGAGAGCATTGCATGCTGCTCATGATATCTGTTGCCTGCTCAGCCCTTGCCCGTTTTCACCTGAGGAAGTGCCCCTCATGTATGAAATTCATCATCGATGGTCAGAGGTGGGAGATAGGCCAAAGACGCTGTGGGCACAGCTCATCCAATCTGAGGAAAGATTTTTGTTAATGTGAACATTTCGAGCGTAACAGGGATGTATAAGGACAAACACCGTAGACGAGATCCTGTTTTAACTTGTGCCTGCAGTATGATGTAAGCCATGAGTGCAGATTGTGTCGCTGCGGTGTTGTTAACGAGGTGTGAGATTTTAAACTGCCGAATGTCAAACTGAACGCCAGGATTCGTTTACAAGGAAATGGCTTTTGGTTTGAGTGTCTTGATTTTGATCCTTTTGTTGTGCAGAATATTGTGCAGGCACTTTGTTTCCATGGAAACACTGATGTGCTGTACTCCAGTCAGTGAGTCCATGAATTAAGCACAGCACCAAAATAAGGCTTTTTCCCCAAAGAACAAAACGTTTTAACACATTAAGCTCGCTAATAAATGAGCACCAGGAGGTTTCCTGAATAATCTTAATCAAAGATGCAGACAAGGGCAGTCCAGTTATAAATACATGCCGCATCTTAAAGACAGGACTACAAGTGTGTTTCTAACGCACGCGCCATATCTGGCAGAATGTCACACTGACATAAGCTGCTTGGCATGATATCTTGGTGTGTTAACTGGCGAAAGCATATGTGACACTTGGCGAATCCAAATCTTTGACGCCACAGATTTTCAGAAGCGAGCTAAAGACGCAGAAAGACAAAGAAACCCCACGATGAAATCAATGAAAAGACGACATGAAAGACACACAACTGCAGCATGGGGAAAGCTTGGAAGATGTGTTACCCTTGAGAAAGCAAGCTCGCTTCTGTTGCCATGGCAATAGAGCCTATTAGGTAACTGTGTTGCCATGGCACGTGTCTCCTCTGTGATGCAGACCTGACCACACCCACCAACACCTCACCAGCTGTGAAGAGCAGGGAGGCTTTATTACTGGCTGAGTGTCAGTGTTGGGAACAGGGAGGCTGCGTGTGTGTGATCATGCTCTTTCTGTTTTGTTTTTTTTGCACCCAGACTTTTATTTATTTATTTTTTTTTTTCTGCAGGCTGCTAATTTTATCCTACACGGCACAGTGCCGCAGCCTCGTCTCTTTCCTGTCAAGCTCCACTGACCCATGACCCCTCTCCTTTTTCAGGGGGATGTCTCCTCTCCTGGGGCTGGAACGAACACGGAATGTGTGGACACGGTTCACAGACCGACGTCTTTCAGCCACAGCTGGTTTCTGGCCTCAGACCTTTTCTCATTGGCTGCGGAGCCGGACACTCTTTGGCATTGTGCGCCACGACGACAGACTCGAGACAAAACTCTGCACCAACTCCACTTTAGCAGCATCAGGGCAGGGACATTAAATCAGCACGAGGCCGTTGGAGACTCGAAAAACAGAACAAATTTGTGAATTATCACATTTCTAGCTGATTTGGTTGCTTATTGGGACTTTCCAATTTTCAAGTGCCTTTGAATACACTGTTAACTTTCACCTTCCATAAGGCTACCTGAGCTCCTCGGAAAGGTCAGACTTCAAACTGCAGTCATCATAAACACTGTTGTGTGGTTAGACACAGACTGAGTTATGTTACATGTGGATGGAGGCCATCATTTCTCTGACTGGCCCATCACTTTGATGGACATGATTGGGGCCGTTGGCTTTGCAGGGAATGGGCACGGCCATGATGGGCTTTGCAGCACGCGGCTCCTGGTCCACCTGCCATGTTTGTCTTCCTGAGTGAAGCCGTTACGGGTCATGTGAGGGATGGGCTATACTTGTGCTATAGCTCTATCTTCCCATGTCAGCGGTTTTATTGCTGTGAGTGTCAGGAGGCAGTCAATCTCTGCACTTCACACTGAAAATCCCTGTGATTTACCACTTTCACATACAGTACAGTATTTTTTCTTTCTTTCTTTGACTACTATCACTTATTCATAATCTTGTCAGTCTGTGTCATATTCTTTGATGCTCTGTTTGCCTCATTTGCACCACTTTCATGCTGTGTACGTTTTTAATCCCTCTTGGGGGAAATTTGTCCGCTGCATTTGACCCAACTTGCATATTTATAAGCTGTGGGCGCCCGCAGTGCAGCAATGGGGACCAACTGCAGGTCTGAAGCCAGTACTGTGGTCAAGGGCAATGGCAGACTCATGGATCATATCTTTGCAATGCTTTTTAAATTAAAAGATTTTATTTTCTGCCTGTTGTTTATGCAAATTAAATATAAAAAACATCTGTATCATCTGAAATTATGCATTAAGGAAAGTTAAATTAATGAGCTTTGCCTGGATTAGTTTGAAAAAAATAAATCAACACTCGTTGAAAAATGATAATTTCTGTGTTTTTTTTTATTTATCACTATTTATTGTACAAGCCTGAACTGTATTGGTCAAAAAAGACACAAAAAATCCCTAAACAACAAATCAATAAAAATGATCACTGAACACCTTATTGAGATAACTAACCACAAAATACAGTGTTCAAAGCACACACTCTGAAGTCTCACTAAACCGCACATTAGTTGCCTCTTAGTTGCGTTGTCGATTCTGTTTAATGATAACAGCTGTTTGTTGTTGTTGTTCTTTTTTCGTTAGACAATGACCATCGCACTGTCCCCCATTTGTGCTCAGCTCTATTGGCAGACTCAGATCTGCAGTACCTGACTGCACACAGATCTCAGTAGGTTGTTGGCAGTGTGTTTGCAGTTGTTTGGTAAAAAGTTGGTCCCTTTTCACTAACTTTTCCACACAAACATTGAAGTTATACCTAGTACTCAACATTTTGCTTGCCTTTAGAAGCTGATCCGTGCAGGGGTCCTGATGCTTGTTTTCAATGGCTGGTGACTCATGGCTAATCTAAAATAAAATGTACATTAATTTATCACGCTGGTTAAGCTATACCAACATGATGAATGGTAAAAATTTGCATAACAGAGGCACTTGTCCGGTATGTTGTGAATAATGTTTTGGCATTGGTTAGTATTACATACTATTATACCACTTTGCATGTGTGCAGAAAAAGAATAATAATCCAATTCTACATGATTGTCAATTAAAAGACTCTACAGAATAATTATGAAGGTCTGAGTCATGACATGAGTTTGTGTTTTATATATAAGCTGTCTTTGATAATCAAAGTGTAGCTACATATGAAGATATATCTACATTCAATTCATGTTCACTATTTCTCCTCTCTTTAAGATTCTTTATTAATGCCTCATTAATAAAAGGTAAGAGTGGTGTTTTGTTTTGTTTTTTCAATCTTTTGTGGATGTTATCTCTTGATGCCTGAAACCATATCAAAGGGATGTTAAAAGTTCACTGGTGCAAAACAGTGCAAAAGTCTACAAAGATGTGACCACGACAGTGCAAAGTTAATGACTTGTTTTCAACTGTTTAGTCTGGCTGACATGACAAGTGACAGGTTTTTGCTGAGGCAGGGAGTGGGGTGGGGGAGCGGGGGGTGATTAAAGTCGGAGCAACATTTTTTTTTCTTTAAACAGAAGAAGCACACAAATATTTGATGATCACTCAAAAACATTGGTACACACAACTTCAGCACACATAAAAGCGTATTTACAGCACTTGCACACACCAAAAATAGGCACACAAATTACAACACAGTAACCAGTCACAGATACTGAGCTACATAAGGCTTGACAACAAAACTTCCTCAGTGCTACATCTATGCTGAGTTTGTGATGTACAGGTTGTCACTGTCACACCCATTTAAAAAGACTAAGTAATACACACAACAATGCTACAGGACTATCAGGTGGGTGATGGGCCATTATGGGTCATACACATAGTGGTTGGTACACCATGGTTCATAACACAAACTGACTCTGTTGGTTGTCTGCTCCGGTGCTGTCGCTGGGTCTCTATAAACATATAAAAAAACAATAACAAAAATAAATTATTTCACAAATTATGTATAATGGTGGAAATGATGGCGATGATGAATACCTCTGGAGGCACGGGAAGAGGTGAGAAATGACACTAGCTTGGAGAGTAAAGAAAATGTGCTCCGTTAGTTCCCCATGGTAAACCACAGGTTTACCATGTTTGTCCCATGCTTAGCCAAGGCATCAGACAACGATGTACTGTCTGTGTGCAGAGGTTGGACTCTGAGTCGGTTAATAAACATGCCCCAATCATGCTGCGCTTTACAGGTTGAGATGTATAGTAGTTCAGTCATTGTCATGCGGTTGTATACTTTGCGTCATGCTCTCACAGTCACCTCCTTTTTTTATGCTCTCTTTGACCCACACACAGGTAGACAGAGGGTCAAACAGTAGTTGAAAGCACTAGCTGTAAGCTAGTGGGAAAGGAAGGATGTATGTATGCATGTGCTGCTGAAGAAAAACGGAGTCTAAACGCTCGTTGTGTATAAAATTTATTTCATGCAAGGACTTATATTTACATATTTTATTTGAATACTTTTCTGTTGCATAAATGTAAAATACATGCATTTACCTTTCCCCAAGTAGACCCACACCCCATACTGTGTCGTATTGTACTTTTTTTTCCCACTTGAATTGCATGAGCATATAATTCACCTGCATCTCTTCACATCAAATCTTCACAAGGTTTTTTTTTTTTTTAAATATATAACGTCCATTAATTACCACAAGAGACATGACTCGAAATGTAAAACTCTGCTTAGTCAGAATAAAAACAAAACTTAGATGACTTGCTATACTTATACGTATCGTCTTCTAAAAATTAACATTTCTGATTGGTCAACATAAAATTTGTTAAAGTGCCCTGAAAGAATTGTGCATAATAATTGGGACAGGATCAATACATTAACAGTAACAGTATTGATATTTTAAATCAATAGACGTACATGCTGCAGGAGCCATCGTGACATCTTGTGTTTATCATAACTCAATATATTTTGGCTCTGTAGTTGCCTGGTCCCCTTAAATAATATTTTGTGCTTTATCATACAAATTTTTCTTGTGATGGGAATTATAAAGTCAGTATTTTCTGCTGTCTTTTCCTTCCTGGAGCTATGTTTCCCTCTAAAGGTTAAATCCTAGTATGCGTTTGATGGTGTAACAACTACAACCAAGAAGGCGTGCTGTCTGTGATTAAGGATACGAGGGCGGTGCAAAAGGTACAAAGTGCACCTTATAAAGTAAAGCTTTCATTACACTGTTATGAGCATGGTATAAAGTGTACTGATGCTACACGGGGAGCACATATGTAATATCAAGTCAATTTATTACTCACTTTTACTTTGCCTCTCCAGGTATGAAGGCACCGTTGTTTTATAATTCGTGAGCCTTAATTTAGGCAACACAGCAGTATTAGAAGTTGCTGCAGACTACCGATGCTATTTAAAAACTCACAACTACCAGTAAATATATTTGTATAAAAACTTTGTATGCTCATAACAGCATTAGTTGGCTTTATGACAAATTGTTCAAGTTAAATCACACTATTTTAGTTGGAGGCCCCAGTCAAATAAATACAAGAAAATAAATATATGAATTTGGGGAAAGGCAAAGAATGGCAGCTACATAAAAATCTCTGCTATGACTGAGTCTCTTGTAAAGCTGTCTCAAAATGCATAAAAAATGACAAAGCTTTAGAAGCTTTAGAAAGAAAACGTCTTTTTTTTTCCTTACAGGTACTGCGATACAGTTAGCTTCTTGTTGAACATAATTTCTCATGCAGTTCATGCAAATGAACAAACAGTTTTAGTTCTGTTGACATTAGATGTATTCATCACTAGTATCATAGGAATTGTCATCATCTCCATATTGCATTGGACATCATGACCATCATCATGTTCAATTTTTTAGTGATGGCCACTCAGATAACATTGGATCTCGTCTGGATTGCACTTTCAGAATGATAACGTCTCTACTTTGCAACGTACAAAGCACTTGAGAGGAGTTCCCTTAACAGCTGGCAATGATACCTTTTGGATATGTTTAAAAGCCATGTATTGTTAATGTCCAGCATATTATTAGCAGGGGTTACATCTTTTGAAAATTTCTTTCACAAAGTTGTAAAAAGCAGATGAGTAAAAGTTACTGACAGAAGAGTATGCGAGATCAAAAGCAACAGAGCAACAGGCAATGATGTAAACACAGGGAAAGAGTGGGGTTAGCCTGTGGTAGAAGTAGAACAGTGCTTTGTCTGCAACTGAGGTGACCCATGCAGAGTGGCATGTGCCCATGTTTTCTAGTCTAGGATATGATGACACACCCAAGGAGAACACTTGGGAAGCTTAGTATAAGCACAGTTAAGGTACAGTTTTCCAGAAAAAGAAAGAAATCAAAATGGAAAAAAAGCAGGAGCGAAGGCAAGTGTAAAAGCAAAATCTGACAGGAAAGGTAAGGAGGAGGAGTGTGGACTGGCCTTCCAATGGCATTGTGTCTGCTACTCAACCATGCTACATAATGGATGGGATGGGAGAATGTGAGTGCTGCATTAGACAGGGTGGGCTGCAGGGCAGGGCGGACACTGAGGACACTCCAGAGGCATCCCCGCTCATGCCAGACATGCTGTTAAGGCTCCAAGGCTTTTCATAACCTTCAGTTGAAAAACAGAGAACGTTCTGAGTACACTGCAGCACTGAATCCACGACAGAAATGTTTTGGTGTTCCTCACTGGTAATACTACACCTGTTGCTTTCTTGTTTTTGTCTCCAAAGAAACAGGTCAACACAGACTTGAGACAGATTATTATTCTCCATGCATTGAGTGCATCAGGAGTACAACAGCATGCACCGGGTGGTACTGGAATGGTTCGGAGTATAACACTATAAAAGACTTGAAAAAGGTAGGCACCTCAGGCAGGGAATGTATTCTCAGCTACAGGTAGGATTTCATACTGTACGCTATTTACTGTCGATGTGCCGGCTGCACACACGGCTGACTACAGACTAACGTGACTTTCTCACAGGAATGTTTTGTAGATTAATACTAAATAAATAGCATAAACAAAAAGGGTTTAACCCTGGTATTAAAGTGTAAAAATCATTAAATTAGAATTTGGCTCCTTATATTTCTAATCATAATAATTGTATTTGACATTAGCCTTCCTCCATTTGTGTTGTGCTCCTTCACCATACTGATAGCACCCATCAGCAAGACACTTCATGCACCGTTATGGTCAAGAGGAATGTATTCATAAGTCGGGATCCTGCATGGTATTTATCATTAAAACACATATACATACATGGTACACGCATAGCACATAAATACTTTCTTAGCCATGTAAGACAACACATTCTACATCATATAAATCTCGAAAATATCTTTCTTACTTGTAAATAAATAGGGGTATTACATTATGCATGGTATCAAAAAATATATTATGTAGGTGTGGACAATTATTACTGACATTTATGGTGATTGTGCTTTGCCTGAACAGATGTCATTGTGATTTGGAATATATACAATTGAGGAGAAGCAGCTGCTGTGAAAGTGTGTGAAGGTTGTAATAAGAGGTTTGGTAGTTGTGTGTTTGTGTGTGTGTGTGTGTGTGTGTGTGTGTGTGTGTGTGTGTGTGCCTGTGAAAAACTGAGGCGTAACACTCAGCAAAGAGGGGAAAAAAAGCGTGTCCTGTCTACGGTCTACAGGGTGTCAGTGTCTTACAGGGGCCTGTGATTGGCTGTTACTGTACGTACCCCTCCTCACTCTGCCCCCTGTGTGGTTGGGGCGTTCAGCAGTGGTGACCAGGAAGCAGGGCCGCTCTCTCTCGCTGGGGCTGAAGATTTCCTCTGGAGATATGGCCTGGTCTATGTGAGGGCAGTCTTCGTTGGCCAGAGCTGCGTTAGCTGCCTCGCCGTTCAGCTTGGAATCTTATAAGAAAACAATGAAAGAGCAAAGACAAACGAAAAAAACCTGGTTTCATATACCAGCTTTTTTCACAGTTCAACTGCTACATTTTTTAATATATCTTTAGTTTCCACCTTGTACGCTCTGAATGCACATAAGTATAAACTTTACCCATTAATGTATAGCTACTGTCTAGTGTTTGCTTGGCTCTCTGTTGTTCTATTGGTTTTTGAGCACAAACTATATCAAAGGTAAATATATCCTCTCCACTAATGCCACCAGAGGACTTCAAGAGGAGATCAAGTGACTCCAGCGTCTACTTGCATGTTCTTAACATTACAAATACGTGATGATTACAGACTCTCAGTTAGTCTTAAGAGAGAGGAGGAGTGAATCACTGAATTAAGAAGTGCAAAATCAATAGCAGGATTACTCACACTCTCTCTATTCTCCCATCCAGAGTAAAATATGCTTTTCATCACATATTTTATTGATTGTTTTCAGTGGGAAACTCATTTGTTTAATCTCATGCCTGAATCCTCAGCTGATTCAATTGTGGGAACAGACAAACAGTGAAACAGCTGAATAGTGATGGGGCTGCTTCAGGAGGACAGAGAAGTGATGAGGCAACAATAAGGCAGAAGGCTCATCAGCTTTGTTTCTTACCTTGAAACTTTATCTCGAAAACGTCGTCGTGTGCGATGGGGCTCTGAGGTTGGGAGCTGATGCTTGACTTGCAGAAGTTTGGAGAACCTGGTTGGGGTGCCCGAGGAATATGCCTATTTTTTTTCTTTGGTAGTTTCTGTTTTGCCATGGCCAGCGAGTAATACATTCCAAAGTTGTTGACAATCACAGGGACGGGCATGGCGATGGTCAGCACACCTGCCAGGGCGCACAAGGCTCCCACCAGCATACCGGAGGTCGTCTGAGGGTACATGTCTCCATAGCCGAGGGTCGTCATGGTCACCACAGCCCACCAGAATCCGATCGGGATGTTCTTGAAGTGCGTGTGCTCGCTGGCTCGAGGGTCGTTGGGGTTTGCTCCAATCCGTTCAGCGTAGTAGATCATAGTAGCAAAGATGAGGACACCGAGAGCGAGGAAGATGATGAGGAGCAGGAACTCGTTGGTGCTGGCCCTCAACGTGTGGCCCAGCACCCGCAGTCCCACGAAGTGACGGGTCAGCTTGAAGATACGCAGGATCCGCACAAAGCGAACCACTCTCAAGAAACCAAGTACGTCCTTAGCTGCCTTGGACGAGAGCCCACTGAGGCCCACCTCCAGGTAGAAGGGCAGGATGGCCACAAAGTCGATGATGTTCAGGGCGTTCCGGATGAAGTCAAATTTATTCGGGCAGAAAGTTATTCGCATTAGAAATTCAAAAGTGAACCACACCACACACACGCCTTCGATGTAGGTGAGGTAGAGCGCAGTCTCAGTCTCCTGGTAGTTGTGCTCCACGGTGACGTTGTTCACCACCTCCAGCTCAGTGCGGTTGATGATGGGGTTGAAGGCCTCGTGGGTCTCCAGACAGAAGGTGGTGATGGACACCAGGATAAAGAACAGCGAGGCCAGAGCCACCCACTGAGCAGGGAATATATATAGGGTGCAGAAAAAGAAACAGAGGGGAGAAGGGGGAGAGGATGGAAAAGGACAGAGAAGACAACGGGCACGGTCATTAATGCAATGTAATCAAGCTCGACGCCCCAGCAGCAATTCTGAGCATGACACAACGCAACTCAATCTATTATCTGAGACGGTGGCATCTGGCCGGACAGTGACAGTGGCATTGACACACTCTCTCACTCCGCCCTCTCTCTCGCCCTCTCTGCTCTCTCTTGTGTCTTGATTCAGAAGTGACATTGTAAAAGGGACAATCAATGCGAGCTTGCCGTTCCCGCTCCTCTTCCCTCTGCTGTATCTCAAGGTCATGGCGTTTCCAAGGGTATGCTGCATGCAGAATTAGAGGAGCAAGGAGCACCGGCAGACTGAACATTTGTGTCGACCCCCCCCATGACTAAATTTAGCCAGGGCTCTTCCCTTTAGCGCCATCACTACAGTAGGTCTTTCCCTACACAAGGTCATACTGTCCAGATGATCAACTCTTGGGAATCGTAGTGAGCCGAGAGCCTCGCTGAGCTGAGGGCAAGCTTTCACGAGAAACCCATATTTCCCTTAATGGCAAAAGTGTACTGCAGCCTTCATTGTGTATTGATTAGATGATCACATTTCATCACATTTAGGCTCGGATATTTCTGATGCATACTACATGGGTGTAACAGATACAGTATTCTCTCCTGGGTATTGATTGCAGCCCTCTCCTCGTGTTATCCTCCTCTCATCGCACTGGGCTGGTTTACAGCGTGCTACGGCTCGTGCACTATACTGTAGTTTGAATGGGAAAAGCCAGCTGTATCTTCAATGGGAATCTGAAGTCAATAGATCAGAGTTGTTGCACAAAGCGGCAGACGGGGAGAGCAGATAGCTACTTAATCATCCTATGAATCACAAAAGTGGGATCAATAGCAGTTTGTTCATGCATGACAATGTCTCTATGAGAGTGAGTGCATCTCAAACTAATGCACAGCATTGTTAAGCAGCTGGGAGGAGTAGCGAGCGGCATCAGGGAATAGATGGACTGGGGCATGTCTGGGCACGAGGAGGTCTCACATATATTCCACTGAGCAAAGGAAAACGCGGTATCTTAGTCAGTCAAGTCCATTCAGTGTGTCACCGTGGCAGGAGTGCAGCGTGAGATGGAAAACAGGCCCTCATCGCATCATCTCATCACTGGCAATTCATCGCATTGTGCTGAGGAAATCACTGCTGCTTATGACTGTCTGCTTCCCATCCAAGTTAGTATGATGGTCTGGAGGGAAGCCGCGTGTTACTGTGGGAGAGACTTCTGTTCTGTCAGCAGAGCTGTCCTCTTTGTTCAGCAAGACGACTCGCGCTGAACAAAGAGGACGCACACCAGGTCTGATGAAGATGAAGACGGAGAATCACTGAGATTGACACACTTTAATACAGCATCTGAGTGGTTTTGTGAAAACAAATAGCGTGTAGACAAAAGGAATACTACTAATAGTACTTTCAGTGTAATTAAATGCAAAATGACTTTTAAAATGTTGCCTTGTCGAGGTAATAATGTTCAGCTCTTGTTGGTCTAAGAGAGAGTTTGTGTCATTTGTGAGGCATTAGCGCAGAGTATGTGGTGTTGTTGTGTTGGATTGCGTAATATTGTTTTGTCCACCCCCTCTACAGTATGTACTGTACAAAATAACACCTTAGAATATAATACAATTCGACCACACTGAAAACTACGACCTGAAAAAATAACAGATCTGGATCAACAGAAAAGGCTGGCTTACCAACTGGGCAAAGCTTGCTACTGCTAGGGCCCCCAAAACCCACAGATGTGCTGCCAGCTAGATTGTGCCACTTTGTTTAGTAGAATCTCGTCCACCTGTATCTAAATTTACACGGTGTATATTCCTGAATACTTACACAAAGCCCATTTCCCCCCGAAGACATCCTAGTGAATTAATCCCATCCTGTCAATGCCTCAATATGAACATTTATTTCATATTTTAGGTAGAGGACAGTAGGGCTGAAAGATTAGACAGTTGATTAGGAAATCAAGAGAATATAAATGAGCAACGATTTTGATAATCTAATAATCATTCAATTATTTTGTTTTCAAGTAAAATGCCCCTAAATCAACTTTCTGTGTTTTGTAGGCTATTGTTTCACAAACAAAAGGAGTTGTTTGAATGTGTGAACTCAGGCTTTAGAAAGTCATGATAGGCATTTTTCTGGCCCAGATTTACAAAATAAATCAAATGAATCGAGCTAGTCAACTGTCCATTATTGCAGTCATGAAAAAAAAAATTAATTTATAGCATGAGCTTGTTATTTTTGTCCTGCCTATATGTAGATCCATTAGCTGAAAAACAAACACCACTATCACTGCCAGCACGTCAGCGTGATAAAGTCTCATCCTTATAAGCCACTTTCATGTGGACCGCTGACGCCTCCTGACACGCTGGGCCCGCTGAACATCCCACCCTTCAAACTGTTAAACAAATGCTGCATCTTATCAGAGCGCCTCTTACAGCAAATTATGTGTCTTTGTGACAGTTAGGAACAGCGTGGCCCGGAGGGAGGGTGACGGGCCAAGATTGTTTGCTCCTTATTGGCTAATTCTCACTGTTGCTGGCAAACTACAGGCCTACAGTGATACGCAGTGACAAGGGTTTTCCACTGGTGTATCCACTGTGAATATAGGCTGTAATTAACTCTGAGTCTCAGTTCTAATTAATCTTCTTGCCAGTTCTGGTGGAGCTGTGTCAGTCTTTGCTCTCTGCCTTGTCTCGCTCACCGATGAAAGTAGGACACATCTGAGGAGTTTTCTACTTTGGGAAATGTCCCTGTGTGCAGAAGGTGAAATATGAAAGAGGTGTGTGTGTGTGTGTGTGTGTGTGTGTGTGTGTGTGTGTGTG
>JBCAUF010000032.1:12230886-12241978 GCA_038406115.1 Haemulon aurolineatum
TTACCATGGCTTCTCTGTTTCTTTTCATTCAAACATCCCTAGGCCATATTTTGTGCACCCACACATAATAGCAGAGTAATTACATAATTGAATATTTTAGATTCTTTGGTTGAATTTGTTCATTTGCTCTTTCGGAAGGATCGCCTCCTTGGACATGAACACCGCCGTGGGGTACCTGAGAGACTCCGACCCTGACCTGCAGGTCCTGGGTGCCGCTTACATTCAACATGAGTGCTACAACGACAGCGACGCCAAAAATGAGGTACTCAAAACAGATTAAACTTGTGGTTAGAATTCCTCCGGGTCTTTCCTCTCTGCAATCCACTATTGAGAAACTCAGTCATGAAAGTTGTTTTGCTTCAAGTTCAGGCATCCATTGTTGGATGCCTCTCCATTGCTGTTGACATAAAGTAGCTTCAGTCTTGCTTCTGTTATGGTGTGCTCTAGTTGTCCAACATGTTGCTCAATGTTTGTCATGTATCTAAACGTATCTGGACTTTGCTCCGCATAGGTGTTGAATGGCAGGTATAGAGTAGAGATTGAAACTCTTATCTTACGTGCCACACGATTATGGCTGCTCACTGGCTTAGTATGGCCCTGTGCTTTTTAGCATGTTTAGGTGATTCCTAGCTAGAGAAATGAATTCGCTTTCTTGCTGAGAGTTAGGTGAGAAGATTCGTAAAATTCTCATATGTGTATGGTAAATATGAAATTGCAGCCTCCAGCTGCTTGTTTAGCATTAAGACTGGAAACTGGGCAAAATAGCTAGCCTGGCTCTGTCCAAATGTAACAAAATCATTTAAGTACCGTTTACTGTACAGATGTTAGAATGATGTAAATAAACGTCTTTCCCAAATTGTTGGAACCACATCAGACAGCTCTGAGAAAAATTACTTGAAAGACAAAAAAATAATAGACAAGATAATCGCCTAATCATTGGGGAAAATGGACATTACCAAAATAGGAAATGCACAGATCCTAAGCAGAACTTTTCTTCCTTTCTCTAGGCGCGTCGCTTGAAGGGCATTAGTGAACTGGTGAAGCTGTTCAACAGCGAAAACCAGGAAGTGCAGCGCTTCGCCACTGGCGCCACACGCAACCTCATCTACGAGAATATGGACAACAAGGTGACCCTGATTGAGGATGGTGGCATCCCACAGCTGGTCGAAGCACTTAAGGAGCCTGACGATGAGCTCCGCAAAAACATCACGGGTAAGAAGATCCAGATCGCAGTTGAATCAAGATTCAAAACATGACTTAGCAAGCAGAATTGATCTCTTGCCTCAAGAAAAAAATGAATGCAAATTAGGTCGCGTTATTTGAATGTAACATGAACCGTGGCTCCTTGCAGTTGTCTGAGTGAGCAGTCGCCTTTGAAATTGATATTATCTAAAGGCAAACAAAAAGCAGGACCGTGGCAAGCCGATACTAGACACAAAAATGCACAGATTATGAGGATAGTTCGAGTTAGTTTTGGTTTTTTTAGAGGCGATGTAAGAAACACTGTCTTTCAGTCGAGTGCTGCTGTTTCTCCATTGACCATTCACAGTTCAAGTCGGAGTAAGTTTGTTTCCAGTTGGCTCAGCCTCCAGCACTCACACATTCTCACAATTATCTGTTGTCAGCAGAACTGGCAGTCATACCTTGTCATAAGATTAGTGCTGGCTAAAAAATGCATGTTGCATGTTACAACAACTGCGTGGTGCAGAGATTTACAAGGCATGTAGCCTGTCTGAGAACATAAAGAGAAGGTGGAGCTGCAATCTTTACTATAAGGTGTGTGAAGAGGGAGGTACGGGAGTGTGTGCGGAGTTGTCTGGGCCTGCTGAGTTTATCTGCCACTCCCATTTATGAGTGAAGGCTTTGTCACTCTTTCCTTTGAGCCGTTGCACTTTGACTTGTATCTATTGGATCACTAAAAACACTCAAGTTGGTGTCATGTATTGTCTGGTACGAGTACGGGAGTTCTGATGCACTTAAATATTCAAAATGAAACATGTATGTCAGTTTAGCTAACACTTCCCTGGTCTTTGTGCTTTCAGGTATCTTGTGGAACCTTTCGTCCAAAGACAACCTGAAGCAGAAACTGGCGAGGGAGACGCTTCCTGAACTGACTGAGAAGATCCTCATCCCTCTGTCTGGTGGCGGAGACTCGGACATCATCGAGCAGTCCGCCTCTGAAGCCGAAATCTTCTACAACACCACAGGATGCCTCAGGTTAGGGTCACCTGTCTGTGTCTCCTTCTTCTGGCTGCAACACATGGTTTGGTTAAAATGTATTTCTGTTCCCTTGCACTTCGGGAACACGTTCTGTCAGCTGACATACAGGAGCTTTTGTCACACCGATCTCTTTTTGTGGTTCTTTGCAAAATCTTTTATCACTCCAGCCTTAAGCTGCTTTGATAGTGATCTGCTTATGTGCTCCCCAGAGGGTTTTTTATCTCCAAATCAATTGATATGTGTGGTGTGCTTGCAAGGCTGCATGATATAACTCACGTCTTTATGAAAGGAATGCTTCAGCAGCAGCACAGAGTGGAACACACACACACACACACACACACACACACACACACACACACACACACACACACACTCACTCTCTCTTTGCCGGTCAAAGTAATGACATGCACGACTGCACCTGAGATAGCTCTCTGACAGCTCACTTGCTCTATCTGTCCTCAGGAATCTGAGCTCAGTGAACGAGAAGACTCGTCAGCAGATGAGAGAAATGCCAGGACTGGTGGACTCTTTGGTGGGCTACATCAAGTCCTCCCTTGAGGAGAGCAAGGCAGAAGATAAGGTGAGGCAAGAAGGCATGAAGCTGAATTTAAGCTGCTGTTTTCTAATCAACCCAAGCCTTGTGTATTCACTTGCCTGTGTGTTCGCAGGGGGTTGAAAATGCAGTGTGCGTCCTGAGGAACCTCTCTTACCAGCTCTACAGCGAGATGCCTCCATCAGCTATGATGCGCCTGGAGGGACCAAGCAGAGCTCAGGACACGGGAAAGGGTGAAGCCATCGGTTGCTTTACACCTCAGAGCAGGAAGGCCAAAAATGTACGCACAAATGAGTTTCACATGTAAGCATTTTGTGCGAATGGACCAGACTGTTCATCTCAACACTATCCTCTTGTGTCTTCTCTCCCCCCGCCAGAGAAAGAACCAGGATCTCTCCACTTTCACCGAGGTTGCTCGGGTGCCAAAGGGTGTTGAGTGGCTGTGGCACCCTCAGATAGTCGGGGTGTACAAGCGTCTGCTGCAGCAGTGTGAGATCAACTCCACCACCCGCGAGGCCGCTGCCGGAGCACTGCAGAACATCACCGCTGGAGACAAGAGGGTAAGCAGCACGTTCAGCACCTCTCCTATAAAAGCTCTCAAATGCAAAAATTTAGGTCTGTCCCATTTTTAAACTCTCTGTCTGTCTTTGTGTTGCAGTGGGCCTCAGTGCTGAGCCGCGTGGCTCTGGAGCAGGAGAGGGTGCTGCCAGTGGTGATGGACCTGATGCGTACCGACAAAGATCTAGAGCTGCGTTCCCTCACCGGCTTGCTCAGAAATCTTTCCCGCCATGCTGTGGATAAGAACGACATGTGTAAGTCTTTCTTTCATTTTCATCCTTGTGAAATGTAAATAATTTGCGGCTGCTGAATTAATTTAGTAGGCTTGTTACCTTTTCAGTGTCAAATTTGTTGTTGTGTCAGATTTGAGACAAACTCCAGGCATTAGTGCATTGTCAGATGACTCTCTTCTCACCATTGTTGGCTTTAGATGGACTTTTCCTGGCTGTGACACATTTAATTGTTGCAACGCAGTGTTAATGCTGATGAAATTTAAGAGGGGATGCAAAATATCCAGGATACTAAGGATATACTGTCAAGCCTGAATTGAATTAATCAATATGTCTGTATCAATGAATATGGTTTATTATAAGTGCCACAATCAAAGTTTAAGTTTTGAAACAACATTGTTAGGTAATATTTGTCAACACTAAAGACAGAGCTACGCTTTTTCATCAGGGGTGTGTAAGAGTTGCCTGGCACTGAAAACAAAAGCGAACAACTCTATGATTGTCAGGAGATAAAACTAGACAAAAAATATCTCAGTTGAAACAAATTTGTCAGAAGATTGTACGTTCATGCAGAATGCCATTGCTAATAAAAATGATCGTCTTGTGAAAACAGATTGTGAACAGATTGTACTAACAATACATATTGGTTTGCCCAGCCACAAAGTCAGTGAACAACCTGGTGACCAAGCTGCCTGCCGACGGGCACCAGAAGGAGCCCTCCAGTGAGGTGGTGGTCAACATCTGCGGTGTACTCAATAACTTGGTGACCAGCAGCCATTTAGCAGCCAGAGACATCTCCTTCTTTGACGGCATTCCAAAACTGATCGGCATCAAAACCTCACACGACAGCAGGTGAGTGGTCCGTTAAGGTCAAGCATACTGTACTAGTTAAATGTGTACTTAACCTGAACTCTGATGTAGACATTTGTACATTTGCACGACATAAGGTATCAAATGTTGAAAATATTTGAAGCCTAAAAGCACAAAATATTGAAGCCTATCTTGTCGCACAAGGTTGTTTGTACAGAGTGTTAACCTTGGATGAATCTTTTTTTTCTAGCGCTGGGAAGGTAAAAGCAGCCAAAGCAGCAGCCACAGTTCTCAGCAACATGTTCCAGTACAAGAAACTGCACAGCACATACAAAACGGTAAGAAGACTATAGAAATGACCGATGACAGAGTAGCCCCCAAAGAAACAAAGGGGAAAAATCAGTACTGCTGCAGTTTTAGAAACTTTCTAATATGAATCTCTGCAGAGTATCGTTTTAAGTGTTAATTACATCCAATCAGATGGATGAACTGGTCTAAATTTTTGTGTACCTACTACTTTCAACATAGTTTTTTGCTTTCTTTATAGCCGTATTTAATTAAACTAGAAAAAAAAGATATAGAAGAGACACCAAAGTAAAACACGTTCAACTTAACTTCAACAGTGATCTCAGTTCAGTACAAAACCCGTTTAAAAATCTTCACAGATTTTAAGAGTCTCTCTGGCTTCTAACACAGTTAAGAATAACTTTGATTGTAAATGATAACAGCCACACTCAAGTCAAAGCTCAGGCAAAAAGCCTATGTAGCCACACCCTTGTTCTGTTATCGGTGTGTTTGTGTGTGTGTGTGTGTGTGTGAGAGAGAGAGAAATGACATTCCTGCGATTCCCTGGCTGGTGTATATGTCTTTACTGTTCACTGTTCACACTGCTGCTCTTTCAACACACACACACACACACACACACACACACACACACACACACACCTAGTTCTGTATCTCTTAGTCTTGGGTAGGACCAGGCAGGTTTGCCGGTCCACGGCTTGGCCCTCCCAAGGGTGTGGTGTTCAGTTTGTTTCCTAATGAACAAGTCCCAGCAGGGTAAAAAAATGTGTTAAAGCCTGTCTTACATGAATTTAATCGTCACCTACCTGCACTGAATTGGTACAAAAAGTGTGTACGGATTCAAAAGTTCAGCTATTTATACAATAAACTGATGCTTTAATGGATTGCATTGTATTGTGAGCTCAGAGGTCACTCCAGGTCAAATTTCAATATGCTTCTATGATACAGTTTAATTGATATTTGATTAAATCCTGCAGTAAATTATACTCAGTCAGCTCTCCGTGTTTCATGCCCAAACAATGTCATAACACTATGTTGTTTGGTTCTTTTTTTCTTACAGAAAGGATTTCAGAGAGCGGATTTTGCAGATATGACGATCTAAAACAAAAGGTTCTCGTAGAACAGTGAGCAGACCTGCACTCTACCCGCCCCCCTTTGGAAGAAATCCTTCCACTGTAAATAGACTCTTTATAGTATTCAAAGATAATTTTGGTTCAGTTTTTGTCTGCTGCACCTGGAACACCCAAGTGATGGAGGATCTACCCGACAGAAAAGGACTTCCTGCGTATTTTTAAAACTCAATGGACAGTTCAAGAAATGTGGATCCAGTACGGAGGACTAATGATGGACTCTGATACAGATGTGTGCACCTTTTACGCTCTATGTTTGAACACTGTATGTTTGCGTGTGGAATCAGGGATTTCTTTTCTGTCAGAGCAACATGTATTCAGATGGAACTGCAGCTGTTTGTGTTTCTGCTGTTTGACAGCAGTTCACTGCCATTGATGGACGATGTGGTGAGCTCTCATGCCTTATTATCTCACTGTTGCACTTCAGTTACAGCATGAATGCAAACAAATGTAGTACTAACTTTTCTTGATGCATTTTTGTAAATACCGCTTCTTCTTTTATGCACAAATCAAATGTTTTTTTTTATACTGTAGCTACATGCTTTGAATTTGTAGTTTAATAGATACATATTTGTTTATAAATTAGTCAAAATAAAAACATATAGTTATACAGAATGTAAACCACAGAAGATTTATATTAGATTTATATAGGAAAAGTACAGATTGCTGAAATTTCGATGTTAATACATTTGGTTTAAAAAGTCTGGGGATGATTGTGATGATTGTGCTTTCTCAAGCTTGCAAGATCTCAGTCTTGTCAAACAAAACAATGCTGACGTTTTTAATTGCTTTGTTAAACAGAACTCATAGCAACATCATTATATGTTTATTTTTCTTTAACATGCCATCATAAACTGCTGTTAATCTGTTAAATGGTGTGAGTTTGAAACACAACTTTGTTTTCTCAACAAATAAAACATTTGTTTCGTGTTTGAGGTATCCGTCTGTGTTCAGACATTTTCAGGCTCAGACCCTGCTGAAACACATTTTGATCTGCAAGTTTAATTAGTTTCATTTTATCCATGAAATTCATACAAAACAAGTCTTTCAATTGTAACTATTACTGTTCTGTGGTATAAATGGTGACATGTGTTCTTTTGTGTTGTATGCAGGCAGATGTATCATCTGGATATTTTTCAGCTAATAAAGAGACAGATTTGGAAGTGACATGTCATTTTGTGAGCGTTTCTCTCATGTGTGCTATAGCATTTGCTTTGGCTGTAAAGAGACTGACACCGACATGGTGAAATGTCAGCCACGCCCTGTTTACATATTTGCTCCTGCTCAGACAGGAACAATATGAGACCTTCCCTGCTACACCCTTATTTAGGCTCTTGTTGCATTGTGGGTAATCATTATTCCGTGAGGACTGAGATCACCAACCCCTCCGGAGAGAAAAAGCTGGGCATTTTGTCAAGCTTCTTTATTAGCATGACAGCCATCTTGGCGTCACAGTCGTTTATAGAACACACCTGTACAGAACTGTGAGTTCTTCAGTCATGAGCTCAGTCCTGGTGTGCCAACAGAAATTCAAGTCAGACATCAGGACTATGCCACATGTATTTTCTCTCTCTTTCTCAACCCTGTTGTGTACTGTCAGCTGTTAATTAAGACAAACTGCTTAAAGAGCAGAATTCTTCATCTTTCCTGAACTCACTCTGCCCTCTGCTGGGGACGTAATGAGAGATTGTGGCTGTGAGAGGAGAATCAATCAAAAAAAAAACCAACGGATTATTTCTTGTGCAATTTTTCATTAAATATTTTACATAACAGTAGAAAATACACACCAAAATCTTTGGTAAGTGAAAACAGAAAAAAAGCAACACTTTGATCTTAAAAACACACTGTACAGAAAAGAAACAACAACAATAATAATCAGATTTATCAAACATGGATAAATATAAAGCAATGCTAAGGAGGAGCTCCATGTAAGTGGCAATTTTTCAGCAGAAGTGAGGGCGGTGCCGATCACACGTCCTCCTCAGTGACCAGGCAGTAGAAGTCTGACCGGGCTCCGTAGTTGCGTGATCCCAGGTCTGACACGTCTAAGTCGGAGGATTTGGGCTCAGCATCGGTGAAGGGAGCAGGAGGGAGGACGGGAGCTTTACAGGCCAGAGCTTTGTACATAGGGAGGCGAAGTCCTGCAACAGAAAGAGAAAAGCATCCCAAAAATATATTTCACTGCTGTACTGTTCCATTTGACCTGTATCACGACTTTTGTGTAAAATTTAAAATGATCTCCCTTGAATGTCAAATGAAATTTGGTTTTGGTCATACAAACGTTTTGCCGCTCCAACTGAACTAATTAAAGGAGTAGTTCAACATTTTGTGAAATATTTATTGGCTTACCTGAGTGTTGGAAGATGAGAAACTTGACATGCATATACATACATATATATTTGTCTGCTCATTACAAAACTAAACAAACGGGATATTAAGTGTTAATCAGTAAGTGCTGGTAGGAAAATTACCTCTGGACAGAGCCAAGCGTACTGTTTCCCTGTTTCCAGTCTTTGTGCTACACTAAACTAATCGGCTGGAACTTCATATTTAAGTGAGGGATATAAGAATGACATCAATCTATTCATCTAACTCTGTGTAACTCTTCACATGCTGAATACATTGCTCCTTAGATGGTACAAAACATCACAAGTAGTACTGAAATTCAGTGAATCTTTGTTGAACTATGTCAAAGACAATAAGATCTGAACTGCACACTGCGTGTTGACGAGAAGAAAAGAGTCTCTATCAGGTTAAGACTTGTATTTAGATTACGAGAAAGGCCAAACAGATTATGAGCCTTTCCATTTCCAGATCAGTCAGCACAAGATGGTTGTTAAACATGAGCATGCTTGCCTCATCTCATCTCTGTCTACGTATTGACTTTTAAATTTTCAAATACAAACACTCACCTTTCTCTATTATTTGTTCAGGAAGTGCAGCTTTAATATACATTTCATTCATTTGCATGGACAAGAGAAAACAATGAAAGGCATTTTCCATTTATGCAAAAGCCTTTTTGCATATCTATCTTGACGAGCGAACCCAACATTAACAGGCCCGCTCAGGGACTTTTCTGGTCCACTGACTATGGCTCTTACCCAGATCTCCAGCAGGGTCTGTGTCTGAGTGGCAGTCCAGGTACTCGGGGTCAAGGGTCAGCATGGGGTCCTTGTCATCTTGTAGTTGAATCTGAGGGTCGCCTGCAGACTCGCTGCGGAAGAAGACTCTCCGAGGCATTGCTAAGGCAAGCTCCTTCCAGAAGACTGAAGAAGGAGTCTGTGAACACCGAACATGCAGGAACCAAAATCAACAAAGTCAAACTGACCCGAGCTGCATTGCTTTGGCCTGACATGTATCATAAAATTTTGGACATTTTTAATTTCAGTGTGTGCATATTTATTTAAGTACATTGAAAAACACTGATGAAATTAAATAGACTGAAGTCAGAAATTATTTTCCTCCCAACTGCTGGAAAATAATTTCCACTGCATTAAAAATTGACTTTGGCCCCTTTGGCCTTCCAATCCTCATTCAGTCTTTTATTATGAGCAAAGTGGTCACACTGTACATACATCGTCATTTGTACTTTGGTTATTTCACAGGTTTCTATCAGTAATTTCACACACTTTTTTGCACCAATCAGGATTTAGTGAGATTTTAATCAAAATATAACAAGAGTCAAACTTTCAATCATCACTGATCAAACCACACCCACAAAGTCATTAGGAAGCAGTTCTTTTGAATTTCATTTAGTGTTAAATGCTTATAAATAAAATATCTTGAAAAAAAGGATGTTTTTTTTCTTATACTTGTTGCTTATTTTTCACTTTTTAAATTTAATGCCTAGTTTTCAGGGTTTTTTAGAGATCTGAAGATGTCAATTCATTTAATAATTCCTATAAAAGTAGCTTGAAAGGAAACTAAACATGCCCTGAGCGGGAGAGAGAGGGAAGACAGAGCCCAGACACAATTACAAGCAACATCATACACACATTATATGAATTGACATGATAACATATTCTTAATGTGAGTTGGATGAAATCCAATTTACCTTGTCAGAGCAGAAATGTTTTTTTAAATAACTCATTTTGTAGCTTATTGAACTTCTGCTTTGTCATATAGAATATATATCCCATATCATATCAGGAGAGCAGCAGTGATATTGTGGATCTTACCACAGAGTTGTGCTTCCAGGTGAGTATGGTGAGGCGGTGCTGGTGCTCACTGAGCTGCTGCTTGATCTCAGGCCTCATGCGTTTGGACTGACCCTCCAACATGATGAGGATGGGGCGGTGACATAACTCCATCAAGTGCAGAAGGCCCTGTCTGAAAACGCACATGGCCACAGTAGGTTGTGTTTAGACATGCTGCAGACACCAGCCATATGTGGCAGCAACACTGCCCTCCAGTGGTGGATTGTAATGATGCCACAATAATTTGTTCATGTAAATGTTGTGTGAACAGTGTTGGTACACTCAATTTGTCTGTGTGAATCTGACCTGAAGTTATTGCAGCACCAGTCCTGCTCGAGGTAAGCATAAGAGAGCAACACGATCAGCCGGCGAGAACGACTCATGTTCATTATCAGCTCTGCAGAGGGTTCTGGAGACACATAATGTTGATGTTCATTATTTAAAACAAAGCTGGACAGCTTCACATGGCCTAAAAGGTCTCAAAATCAACACAAGAAAAATCGTCTCATGTTGCAAATTGCAGCTTCAACAACAGGTGACAAATGTGACAACAGAATCTAAAAATCCTGACTTATGAAGATTAAAAATTGCATAAACAGTTGATTGAATATAAATTCCAGTAAACTCACCCGTGCCAGGTAGGATATCATTATCATTGAGGTGCACCTTGTATGCATTTTTGTTCTCCAGGTGAGGTTTGAGGATAAAGTTGACAAACTTCCTGTCATGGTCATTGTTCACATAAGAGATATAGGCATCGTATAGTTTGCCATCTGAAGACATGGAGACACAAACATACCAGTGGCGTTAACGCTACAGTCTTACACACGAGTACAGCAACCTTATATCACTTCAACACAGGTCTCACCGTTGAGTTCATAGTCACTGCAGGAGTTCTTGTACCAGAGTTTGATGTTCAGACGACACTTGCAGTACACGACAGTGATCACAGTCACGACGAGGAGGACCAAGAGGACGATGGCAAGAATAATAATAATAGGAACAGGGACGATGGGACCATAACAGGGCTCCGCTACGAATAAGAGCAAAATAATCAATCAAACTTAAATTCAAATTGATCATCACAAGCTA
>JBCAUF010000032.1:12806274-12818254 GCA_038406115.1 Haemulon aurolineatum
GTGTGTGTGTGTGTGTGTGTGTGTGTGTTAGTCCATGTGAGCAAGACTGTAGCTGACTCTGTGCATGTCCACTGCCTCTCTGTCCTCCATCGGCACATATATACAGAACGCTTTTGATTTGTTTCGCAGCGAATGCAGACCTCCACTCCGGTTAGTATTCTGCCCTGTGCACCCTCAATAGCTGCTTTCACTTGGGTGAAGAAAGGGGTCTTTTAAAGACTCTCACAGGCATCACTCCAGGAACCTTTCAGCGCTGGGACCTACAGTATGCCTTTTAATGGACTTTCTCTCTGTGAGCAATAAAGATTATATCTGGAGTCAAATAGTGCTGTAGGTAACACTAGCCCAAATTAAGCTGGCGAGGTCGCAGCGGCCGATCTCAATGGTTTCGGCAGAAGCGGGAGACGTATGAAATGTACAGATGGGAGAGGTTGGAGAAAAGAGTGATCTGACCATCTGGCTAATCCCCCTGTTTAAGAATACTTATTAAGGCCCTCTCTAGTGGCTCTTGAGCCGTGTCACTGTTAGGTCAACAAGTGACTTGTTCGCAGAGCGGACCTAGACGAGCTCCAGTGTTTTTTTGTCGTGGTTAATAATCTGTGTCCTGCCGGTCGGTCGGGGAGTCCGGTTTCAAAGACTTGATTTGCGGCTCCTGTAACTCGTCTTGTATCGTAGTCTAGGGGGTCGAGACCCCATTAAGGGGTCACAAGATGAGTTAAAAATCAAAGATTATTTTCCTGAGAATTATCTGAACTTTTTTTTTTTTTTTTACGCTTTCACACCTCTAAAAAAATACTCGAATATCACAATTTGAGGCTGATCAGAACCTGCTGACTGCTGACCTCAGATCTAGAGGAACTGTAAAATGTAATGCCATTTTTCTCTTACGAAGATGATATTTCATGGCTGAACAACATCAGAATAATACAAACATCACAGTAATTAATACAGGCCTCATACCTGTCCCCCCCCTTCTGTCTTATCTGCTTTTGAAGAAAGAAAATTGTGTCGTGATTGGGGAAAACCGGACCACTTAGGTCCGCTTTTAATTCCATCAAACTCCCTTAATTTCATCAGTTCATCTGGAAACTAGAAATCTCATTATTGTGTCTTTTAACGTGCAGTTGCTTTTAAAATCTAATTACATGGCGGTGAGATGACAAGTGGGCCCTCCTAACAAAATTACAGTTTTTATAGGATACTGATCGTGTCGTGACAGGAACAATTTATGGTATCTTTGTTTTACGGGCCTTCGGGAGGAGGAGCAGGCTCGCTGTGTGTCGGAGGGTTTGCTGAATCCTTGACTTGCACTGTACTCACTATATCTAACGGTTTTGATCGGAGGAGCTGGGAGTGTGTCTGTGACTAATGTTTGGGATGATCCGACATCAGCGGACAAGTTTCGCAAAAATCCGTCCTCGGAACAGGGCGGTCGCCGTGCCGTGTTTACCTCGAGAGCGGGCGAAGAACTGGATCCAGATTTTTGTTTTGTTTGTGTATCCCAAAATCTGTTTAGTGTTAAATTTGGGAGAAGAAGATCACAGCTCACGAGCACGGCGTTGTCACTCCGCCGCGGCATTTATAGACGCGGCGGAGTTTCAACCCGAGACGCATGATGCTGAATCTGCAGATTCTTAAATCCGGCGGCTGAGCGGCAGTGAGAAAGTCTCCAGGCCGCCTCATACATCATTACAGGCCTATTTGCAGCGCTCCGTTGTTACACATGGCCGCCGTAATGGCAGTCATTTGGAAAGAGTTAGAAAAGTGACCAGACAGCAACCAGTCATTGGGCTGATTTGTGGCGAGCTAATGAGTTAATGGACTAATGAATCCACTGAGGTTACCTGTTTGGCCGTCGCCAAAAACAATGTTCCCCTCCGCTTTTTACTTTCAGCTTTGTATGTGACGAATCAGCGCCGCTAATGGGCAGCGGCTAACCAAGTTTCGTGTAGTTTCTCAGTATTTAACCTTACGCTAACAGTGAGCTATTATGTCCTCTTGAGCTCGGACGTTTGGATAATTGATCTGATTTGCCCACACATATGAGATGTCCACTTTAGGTCCGGAGCTGGGCAGAACGGCCTCTCTGAGCTCGAGCTGCCGGCGGAGAGGGGGGAAAAAAAAAAAAAAAAAGATCCGAGTCAGCGCATTCGTCGGTGCGTGCCAGCTCGCCCAAGGAACATGTGCGCCAAGTACATATGTTTGTGTGTTATGTATTTAGTTGTTTTCCAGCCCGTGTCTGTGTCAATTTATTTGTGTTTTGCGCTCGCATGCGTGTTTGTGTTTTGCACACTCATGCCTCATCAACATCCCGTCTGAGGCCCATCTGGTTCGCTTTGAAGAGGCTCGCGGGGCTGCGGCGGGCCGGGGCTCTGAGGCGAGGGCCGGGCCAGCGGCGGTTCCTCCCCACTTACACATTAATCCACGGTGCGAGGCCCTCTGCCAGAAACAGTATAGACCGACCCTCGTGGCTACTTCCCAAACCACCCAAGCTCATACCCCACTTTCTCTCTTCTATTGCCCTTGAAATGGGGCCTGCTCTAAATATTATCTCCCCCTGTGCTTTATCCCTCCGTTTATCCCTAAGTCGGCAGAGAGAAGAAAGGAGCCGTGGGGCTGAGTCACTTTTTCCCCTCTCTTCTCCTCTCTCCAAAACCACAGGCAGCGGCAGCGGCTTCCTGGAGATGAGCGCTTTTGTCTGTTGTGCGACCGCTGCGGCTTTAGGCAGATCCTCCTCTGATGAGGTAATGCACGGGCTAGATGAGGAGGCAGAGTGAGAGAGGAGGGACGGGGCGAAAGCAGGAGAGGATGGACGGATCTGTGTTTTAACCTTTTGATTTATCCGGCGAACGGGGCGCGCCGCAGGGACGCGTGCTCCTTTTCCAGCGACACCCCGCTTCACATGCAGGCCACATTTATTCCCTTCGTGGAATAATAGAGGATTTTCCCAGGTGATCTCGTTTTCCGCCCGGAAACCGTTTTAATAAGAAAAAATTATGTGCTTTTATTGAACTGGGGCGTTGAAATGTGCATTTTGACGGCAGAGAGTAGAAACAGTGGACAGTGGTGGCAGGTGGGAAGACGTCCCAGTTTTGTACCGACGTTCTGTTAACGGGACTTCAAACCAACTTCTCACACGATTTTTTTTTTCTTTTTTTTTTTGCTCAAGTATTAACCTTTGGATGAAAAAAAAAAAAAAGGGTGGCGACTTCAGTGCTGGGGCTTCAGAAAAAGCACATGACACACACACACACACACACTCTGCAGGCCAAACGAAGGAGCTGGCAGCGGAGGGAACTGTAGTACACGGGGAATTGGCAGGACTGGATTTGGAGGCGATCGGGGAAAATGTTGCAGTGAAGTGAGCGTCAGTGTGTTTTCTCGAATCCTTTCTGACAGCGACACAGGACTCTGTTCGTGATGAAATGTGTTTTTCAAGTTAGTTTTTTTGTGTAGCGCACCATAAAGAATAACCATAACAGTAACTTTATTTTATTTTGTTCTGTGCTTTAGAGAGGAAAGCACAGGACAAAATAAATGAATTTTGATGAACTTCCATTTGCAAAGACGTATTACTGAGCGTCAGACATGACATCAGCAGAATCACAAGAAGCACAATTTAACACATTTGGAAAATGCATCTGCAACTGTTGCAAAATCAGTTTAATTTGGCAACGGTTTTCACAAATTTTCCAACATTTCTGGACATCCAAATCTCGTCTCAATCTCTTGTGAAATGAAGACACAGAGTGTGTTTCCTCACAGATAAAAAGCCAAGTGTTAAAGGTTTTATACGATTGTGAGAAAAGTTTCCGCACAGCTTTCACAATTGGCAGTTACAAAAAAAGAAAAAAAGTCGGACAGAAACCCAGCTGCTGTGTATATCTGCGTGTGTGCGCATGCAAGCGAGTGTGCATGCGGCGACACTGACGGTCTCTCCCGAGTGTTTGAGCTCGTGTCTTTTTTCTCACCTCACCCGTGACAACTGCTATCTTGCCTCTCGTCGAGGAATGCCACCAGACCTGCTGACATTTGGGATAATTGCTTCCTGTTTTAACTGTCATGGGTCGCAGAGGGCCAGGGGTCAGGGTCAATCTCAGCTGTTGTGCCTCGGGCTACGAGGGACGCCACCTGGTCCTCAGATCACGGGCGATCCAGCGTATTATTCTCTCCAAACAATATGCCACTTCGACTTTTTGCATTCCTCAACATGCCGTAGCTGGAAAAAAAAAAAAAAAAAAAGGGGTTGTTTTCAGCCCCTTTCAACGCTCCATTAAAAAAAACAGAGGCTTTTAAATGGCTCGTGTGCGAATGCAGTGTTGTAGGAAGGGACACAAAGCACCACCTCCGCAGCGTTTCTGCTGCAGTGTTAACACCTGTTTCCGGGGGAGACTCGTGTGGCAGCCTCCCATTTGCGAACGCTGACCCCCACGACTGCAGCAGCTCGCTCCCCCAAAACACCCGACGACGCCGCCACATCCTCATAATTACAGAATTCTCATTACAGTAAAAAAACCTGCATCTCATTTTAAAGCTGCCATCAGCCAAAATTAACTGGCCTTAATGGCTGCTGATTGCATTCCTACACTGGCCGACCCCCCTCCTCCATTTTTAGTGATCTGATCGTTTAAGTACATGCTAGCATAATTGAGGTCTCCTCCTTGATTAGATTTGCGCCAGCTTTTAACAAAGCCTGCTCGAACTTAATCCAATGAGCCCCATTGTGGGGAGAGCGGAGGGATGACATCGCTCCTGGTTAGCTTCAAAATCAACCGAGCCGTCGAGCAATTAGAGGCTACGCTGATAAAGAGGCCGGACAACTAAAACTAATGACACAGTGTTTCTCCCGAGCTCACGAGATAACAAGTGGGCAATCGAGCCGCAATTCATGCCGCGGATTACCTTTTTCACTTTAAGACAGTAACTTTTTAGAAATGAGAGTCATTCCCATGAATTTAAGTTCAAGGTTTTGTTTCACTTTGAGACTTAACAATAAGGCAAACAAAGCAGTAAGCTTTCCTTTGAAAGCGAAATAAAGGAAATGAATCATGGGGCCTGGTTTTGATCGGATTTTAATGTTTTGTTTTTTTTTTAGCTGTGTTTATTGAGCGTGTTCTGACTGGTGTTGTCACATCCAAAGCCCTTCTGCAGTGCTTCACTTCTTTTTGCCTTTGTCTGCTCAGCAAACGCACCTGGATTAGTGTGATTCACGCCGGCGGCGAGGCACGTCAGCATCTCGAAGTCCCCGCACGGTTACTCCGGCAGACCTGACCCACTGGGCCGGGGGGGAGAGCGAGCGGCGGCTCCAGCCAGGGCGCAGAGGCGCCAGCCGTGGCCGCGTCCTCCGGTGACACCTGCCCGTCCATAATCACAGTTAGAGACTAAACCTCTTTTCTGAGCTATCGGCTGTGTGTCACACTCTCAATCCCCTAATCTGCTCCTTTGTTTTCTGTCACCGTCAATCAGTCATCTACCAGGAGTCAGCCAGAGGAAAGTGTGTGTGAGGCTATACGTGCCCGTGCTTGAAAACCTTAATTACACTTACTGTTAACTGCTGCATGCACTCACAGTGTGCGTCCAAGACGGATCATTAGAATATCAACAGAAAACTGAGCTTTTCTTTTCTTTTTTTTTTTTTAAAGCAAAAGCACCCAAAAATGCACATCTTCCATCTTGTCAAATGGGAATATTTGCTGGCTTTCTTAAACCTCTGTGATTGTGAATTGAATATCTTCAGCTTTTGAACTCTTGGTTGGTCAAAACAAGTCATTCAAAGACATCAGCCTCGGCCTTGGCAAAGTTGTGATGGTGCTTTTCTTTCAACGACTCTCTATAAACCAAATGCTTAATCGATGACTTGGAAAAAAAAAAAACTGGCGGATAGACTGATAATGAAAATAGTTGCTAAACGGAGCCGTGATGTGAATCGCTCTGCAGAAAGTAAAAATCTCTCACTGTAACTTTCAAAATGTTGCTGATTATTGTAATTCACTTTTCTGCATGCATGCATGCATTTCTGGATGTTATAATTAATACTTCTCTAGTTCTTTGAGAAAAATGCTACTAAAATGTAGTTAAGAGCACAACCTTAAAAACACACCTGAGGCAGATTTTGTATGTGATGTTTATCTTTATGTCATCTCACAGGCATGTTTGTGTTATTAGTCCGACCGAGATCTGTGTCTAGATTAAGAACAGGAAGGGTTTTGACTGAGCCAAGACTTATCTTTCTCTTCACCACTTCTTCCCATCCATTCTGCGTCTATAAACCCGCCTCTATTCTTAACAATAGGATTTCACACTCGCTATAAATAGGCCCGAACAAGTCGGAGCTCACCTGTTCAAGCTGTAACTAATCCAGAACTATTTCTATAGTTCCCCTTGAGGTGCAATGATCCGGCCCGTAAGGTGCCAGGGGATGAGCAGGCACGCTGGTATGCTGGAGAAAAAGGAACAAATGATTTTGGATGGAGGCCCAGGTAACGAAGGCCTGTTTTTGGAAATCAAAAGCTGTTGATTGCAGTCTCAGGATGTTTTTCGCCGTGCCTCTCTGACGTTAATACACTTTATTGAGCTGGATCGTTCGGATTTGGCAGAAGAGGAATAGCAGGTCAGAAAATGGGGTATTTGTGCGCACGCTCGATAGCGCACTGAAACGGCATTACCTCTTGACATGAAAGAGCACACACCATCTTATCTGCGTCCTGTGTTTACAGGCGATTGTTGACGGTAGCTGATACGCGCCGCGATAAATGCACTTTTGATTTACGGAGGAAACAAAGCCGTATTATGCGAGCCAGGGACACTTAAGACTGGAGTAACTGTGATATGAACACAGGCCAAATTTATGTGCGCGTGTTCAAGAGGGCAAGCAGCTCCGGAGTATGTTTGTTAAAGCCTTTGGATGAAGCTCGGAACTGCTTGGCTCGCTTTCAAATGCTGGATCACTCGCTGATAATAGAGACAGATTTTTGATGCTGCTGCCAATTTGTCGTTATTGAAAGATACGCGTTCAGATATGCAGTCGAAAGTGCTGTGCGCAGGCATCGCTGCAGAAAAAAAAAATACACATGCAAATGATTTATCATCTGGATGCTATTAATTTAACCTATGGAGTCTTACTCAATAATTAATGTCTATTGGCATATGACCCTCTATGCCATACAGTAAACAGCATGTCTCATAACTATGTATGAGATCTTGTAGTCAGCTAATATATGGCTGAAAGGCCCAGAGACAAGCCCTGGGTCTTAATAAATCAGCCATATCTAATGAACCCCCTAATTGTGATTTACAGCCTGCAAGCCCAGTGCCGCGATGGAGGGAGAGATGGCTGAAAAGAGAGAGAGAGCGAGAGAGAGAGAGAAAGAGAGGGTGAGCGAGGAGAGAGGAGAGAAGTATCCTCGTCCAGTGGAGCACCGGGCGAAAAAAAAAAAAAAAAAACGAAACGCGGCTTTATTAAAAAACGCTGCTCGCTTCCAGCAACTGTGAAATTCTTGCGTGAGTCTCATGAGAGATTTGTCAAGATATGACACTTAATGCGATAAAAATCAGAACAGCTGGACGAGCAAGCGCTACACCAACAACAGAAGGAAAGAGAGGGGATATTTATACATTCACTTAAAGCAGTCACCTACTCGTGCCAGGTTATTATTTTTCTTGAAATTAGTCATTAATAGCTCGTGGTGATTTAGCTTTTTCAGTGGAGGTCGCACTGTGACGCGTCGTTCTTTAGGATTTTTTTTGTTGTTGTGTTGTTTCAGTTTGTTTGTTCAGTTTTTCGTTGCTGTCGCCATTCAATTCTTCTCCCATTTATTCCCGACTAACTGAAAACACACGGCGCGTTGCCTCTGCGCCAGAATATTTTTCTCATTAGAGATCCATCAGCAGAACAAAAAAGCTTTTATGAACCGCCTGTACGATAGGATCACTACTGTTTTAAATGCTACTGTGTTCTGTGCAATTGATGAAACTGAGCAGCAAAGTAGAAATTTATTGACATGAAAGGTTTACTGCCTGATGCACAAATGCCAGACTTTCCACGCTTGACGTCAGTCATGTTGGACTGAGCAACCCCACCTGAGGCCTAAATATTTGCCCTGATTCAAGGGCTTAAGTCCATGAGAATAACGGCCGCTGTGATTGGCTAGATTAACACCCTACATGGTTTAAAGTGAGGCCTTGTGCGCCGTGAACAATGTATGTTCGCTGTGGGCCGGTGAAGGACAATGGATACCTTGTGCGGCGTAGAGAGGCTCTGACCTGCAGCACACACTCACACCTCTCTACACTGAAGAATGTGACTGTGTGCATGTGTTTTTACATCCTCCTGCTTATGTTCATATTCCAGAGAAAGCTAGAGTGCAAGTATTAAAGAACTGCCTCTTCAACATTTCTGCCCGCCATGTGTTTACTGTACATCGGCCACTCGTCCACAGTATCAGATGCATCTTATCGACTCGTGCATAACTGTTTCAAATCTCCCTGCCTGTTTCCCACAATACACATGTACGGCTAAACACACTCACGTACACTCTTTAACGAGCGGCCTCGGCTCGAGCAGGGGTCACGCCGTAGAAAGGATTAGCTTGGATTGTGACAGCTCGACATGCCGGGGGACGCTGACATGCCTCCGAGCGCCAAACAAGACAACAACTGCTCCCGGAGAGACGTTGTCATGGTGCTCCGCCGGTTCAGCGCCATCACTTTTCCTCTACCTCCTTTAAACTGCTTCAGAAAAAGCCCATTGTGTAACTTATTCATGTTTTACAACTCAGGGATTTATTGGACTTTCTTGTCCAGATTTTACAGAGGAAAGTTTACAATGAATTTGATTTGTTTCCCATTACAGTAAACATCATCATCAGCAGAATCAGGCCTGACAGCCTAGGAGATAAGAGGCAGACATGTTTCTTTTCTAGTCTTTGATGTTTAGAGATTGTAGATTACAATAATCAGAGTTTTGTTTACAGTTCACATCAGTTAAGTCTGTGTTTTTATCATCTATTGTTGGGTCATTAGTCTTACACAAGAATAACATTGAAATAAAAGAAAATGCAGCAGTCATTGTTTAACAAAGCAGGATGGAATAAAATTCAATTTGATGAAGTTACTGCCTCTGGAGCCATGACTTCATGCCTAATAACATGATCTATGGTGCCCCAAGGGACATGTCATAACTATACAGTATGTACTGTAACCTATGTTGTATAACTCAGATGGTAAAATTATGCAAACTTCAAATACGATTGGTTGAAATTAAGAATGTGAGATCGTTGGAGTGTTGCGGTCTCCCTAAAACCATCAGGACCATCTGTGTCTCTGTGTCACATGGACGTCTGATATGTTCAAACATTTAATTACATTCCTACACACTGTCTCCCTCAACATGTCTGTGTATGACAGAGTTACACTCTGACAAAATGAGTGGAAATTAAATCCTGTGTTCTGAGCACTGATGACTTGTTAGAACCATCTGTACACATTACACATTCAGGCTGGTCAATAATTGAATAAAAATATGTTGTTTTTCGACCGTCTGAAAGTAGCATGCCTCTGAATAATGCAGCCATTTCATGCTAACAAAGCTGAGGAAATCCTCAAAGCTCTTTCTCAGATAGGGAACAAAGCTCATTGTCAGAGGATAGAGAGGCAACCGGGATTACAATGGGGGCATCCAGTGAAACGACTTGTCAGTCCTAATCTGGGATTAGCAGGCTTTCGCGCCTCCTGGGTGCTCTAAAAGCCACCTGTTTGGACGCTCCTGCAGATGATGTTACACTCTAGAGCTCCTTGTTTGATTCTAATTCTTTTGTTTACATCAAAGTTTTAAGTGATTGTGTTTTTCCATTATGAGAATACCATCTAATATTTAAATGTACCAGAAATGTTCACAAATACACTTTTAATTTGAATTTGCTTAAATAAATGACATGTAATTCAGTTTTTAGTCCTTTGCAGACTCACATCTACTGTCATTATATATCTTTACCCAAGCCAGCATAGATTGTTGTTTAGTTCATGTGCATGAACTATGATTCCTTTGCTTTTTCCTTGTCTGTGTTTTTCCAAAATTAACAACTCAAACGAATGAACATGCAACTTGTGTTCCACTTCTGTGTTTTGGAGAGATTTCATGTACTGGTGATGGGCAAATGCAGTAAATGACATTGAAAAACAGTCAACACGAATATCTGGTGATTGTTCTGAGCTAGGATGAGACCCTTGTGTCCTGTAATGACTTATTGAAGCTCACTTTTTTTTTCTGCTGCTAGCCTCAGGGCTAATGCAGTCACTCTGAAAAATGTGTGAGGGCAGCTGTCGTATTGCCATGGGCTTCTATCATGACTTTCTACAGTCCATGTCACCCTGAAATAGACTTCACTGCCAATGATACATTTGAAACTTAACCCTTTGGAAAATTAACCCGCTTTGATTGCTTAATCTGTCTAATTTATTTAACGTGAGGTGCAGTAAACATGTTAGCATTCCTTCTTGTACTTTATTAAAATATCCAGCTGCATCTCCTTTTTGGACAGAGACTTTTTGGACGGATGGTTGCAGGAACAGTTGATGTCTTTCTTCTTGTGGAAAAGCAGCATCCATAATTTCATCTATATTCCTAAGATAATAGGATTTCATCTTGTTTACAGGTTCTGTTAACTATGGAGAGGTCGAAGCACAACAAGGCTTAAAACTTGTGTAACAAGCTTATTTGCGCATCACAGTGGCATTATGTCTGTCCCCAAAGAGGTCAAAGGTAACCGATGGGGTAATAAGGATTGTGGCTTGAAGTGAACTGAAGCTAATGAACATAAAACATGTAACTTACCTTTACCATCATCCTTTCAGCTTGACATGATAGCAAACAGACAAATGCAGTAAATCACACCGGACATGTGGTGGTGAGCTGCTGCATCGTCTCCTGCTGGTAAGCATCGTATTACCTCTTGTAAGGCGTTTGGCAAATAGCAAGCTGTATGCGCTTTAAGCTGATATAGATCAGAGGTGGAGAGAGCTGAAGAGAAAGGGAGATGATGAAGGTAGGCTGGTAGAATGAGTGTCGGTGTAGAGATTTAAGTGAAGAAAAGCATGCAAGAAAAATTGACATTGATGATTTAGATCATTGATGTCTACCATCTAAATCATTTGAGTACCTGATAGATTTCTTAATTTCTCCTTATTCTAAAAAAATTAAATTTTTTATTCTGCTGTTCTTGTTCAGACCCCTCTGTAAGACACTTTTCTGTCTCAGGTTTGGTGGTGGTACGAAGCTCAGAAATTGCACTATTAAGTGTCATCAGTTTCAATCAATCAATCAATCAATCATTGTTTATTTGTCATTGTCATGAATAACAGTGTCATAGATAACAACGAAATTACGTTGGAGCATACAACTTTTATAGTTTAGTAATAAAGTGCATGGTGCAAAAGGTGCAGTGGTGCAGAGTCCCATAGGCATGGCGCAAAGAAACAGTACAGTTTCCAGAAACAAAAACAAAACCAAAAACAGGGGCATCAGAAACAGAGAACATGGTTGGAGGTAGTGTAATGTATTGCAACAATGAAGGGACCAGTTCACAGTTATTGTAAGGTGGGATGTGGTTACTGTCCATGTGAGGGGGGGAGAGGAGGGAGGGGGGTACTGTTCAGCAGCCTCACTGCCTGAGGGTACAGGCTGTACAGTTTGTCTGAATATTCCCGTTTTCTCTCTTATTGAGCAATCGCTCTCTGCTGGGTTTGATACCAATGTTTGTTTCATATGCGTTGTTTTGAAATTACCCCTGGTTGGTTTAGGAATTGCTTTATCTACCTTTGGCAGATTAACAGTTACTTTTGGGATTCCTCAGGGTTCTAGTCCCGGTCCTCTTCTATTCTTACTGTTTTTGTTTTAAGCCTGTTTTTAACCCACATTCTCCCTCTCGGTCAAGTCATTTCCAATTGCAATATTTCTTTATGTTATGCTGAGGATATCCGTCCA
>JBCAUF010000032.1:13035485-13046706 GCA_038406115.1 Haemulon aurolineatum
CATTCACTGTTCTGCAGCTTCTTGTGTATGATAGAATAAAATTTGATAAATGAAGTCTATTTTCCTTTTGGACTGTTGGTCAAATAAGCCAATCAGTTTACTTTGGGATAGATGTTTTTCTATTAATGCCATTAGTCAACCAGGGTGTATGTAGAGCAGTTTATCTGAGTTTTTTTGTCTTAACCTTTATCTAAATCCAGTTCTTTATTTAAGTGACTGTTTAAGTTAAGTTTCTCTGTTCCAGGGGACTGGTATCGTGTATAATGGGTCTGTGTCCTGCCTTACTGGGACACTTGAACTGAGCATCCATCTCTAATGTTATTATTTCCACATGTGCTTCTCCTGCAATGACGAGTCAAAATTTATCTTTGTTTCTTTTCGGTTAAGGAAAAACTCACTCTTAGATAGTTTCATTTAAATAGTTAGACCTGAAGGGATAAAATCATCTCACGTCACAATCTCTTTTGAACATCATGTGACCCTCAAATGCCCTTCCTCGTGTTGTTCTTTGGCTCCAGAACATAGCAACATGGTGGCGCCCATACAAACATTATCCCGTGACTTCAAAACAATGGGCCTCACAATAAGTGACACCGCGCTTACGTAATGGATTATTGTAACAGTAGCCTCGATGCTGTTTCACGAAATGAAGCAACAATACACGTCTTGTTTGCACAAGAGGCATGACTCTCAGCGTTTCTCTGCTGACAGCTGTTGTTATTGCTCACTCCACCTACGCCGAACAATTAAAGCTAGCTTGATATTGGGTATTGGATCGTCTTGGATATTTGTTGCTTCACTTTCAATAACTTGTAAAGCAAGTGATTAAAACCAAACTAATGGGTGCATTTGTGATTCCTGGAAGAGGAGGAACAATTTACATCCACTGGTTTCGATACTTGAAGTGACACCCACAGATGAATGGAAACAGTTCACACCAGTGCTTTGAGCCTTGATGAAGGACATTCTGGGAAATGCAGGAAATCACTCAGTGGCCAATGGACACGGCTGATTTACTTTAAACTGTTGAAGATGCTTTTTGCTGTCACACTTTTATTCGACAATTATTCGACATGACAATCAACAGCTTGTGAATCAGGATAATTAAAACATCTTACATGTTCCTAGAACAAGCCCACAGCATGCTATTATGTAAACACAGTATATAAGAATCTGTTTTGATATTTGTTATGTGATTTGTTCCTCTTGTCACAGTCACTAATGACACTCTCATCTCATATTGAGTAGTATTAGTTATTGGTCATTATGGGTCATATTGCACAATTACATTTTCATATTCATGGTTATGTTACATCTATTTCAGCTGCATCTATTATGTGTCTGCTCAAGCATTGCCGCTCTGCTCATGCACTGTATGTAGAAGGATAGTGCTTTGTCAGAAACACTATCACAGTTTGAACAAGTAAAAATTAGATTTTTTTAATCAGTTTTTTTTTTTTAATGTAAGGTCAACAGGCAGTACAGTTGCATTTTCTTTTCGAGAAGTAATGTTTGGAGGCAATTTTATATAACATCGTAGATGGAAAAATCCTGGATAAACATGCAACTGCTTACAACAACATTTCCACAACAACAAATCTGAAGTGGCATTTTAATTTATCACTCAAGCAGCGGCATAACAAATTAACAAGAAAATCCAAACTACAGTGTAAAGTTTGGGCTACATGGATCGCATTGAAATTAAATCAAACAATTTATGTTGTAATGATTTCACCGATCAATAGGCCTAAATTAATCATTAATCAATGTTTATAAAATGTTGGGAAAATTTGGAAAAGAAGAAATGTAAAAATGTTCCATTTGCAGTGGAGGATTTTGTTGGAAAAGAGAAGGCAAGACTTTCAAAATATGCATCCGATACACCTCACTCCTCCCCATCAGCCGGGTCAGTAAAACTATACACCCTCAAAACACATGAACGTGCTGCCTGAAGCCGACTCAAGGAGAGAGCGCTGTTGTCGACTACACCATGCAAGGGCAGGGGTCAGGGGTAATGTCAGTACTGTTTTTATTTCAGGCAACTTTATCCACTGATGGTTATCTGGACATGTAGAGAATTTCAACAAATCTGATTTAAAATTTAAAAAAAGTGTTCAGAAACACATTACCTACCCCAGCTTTTACTGACGAATCGCTTCAGCTGCAGCCCTGTCACAACTGACATATAGGTGACATGGGCTCACTATGTGAAGGACAAGAAAACAAGATCCCATCTGTGAATATGACCAGTGTCATAATGTAATACTTTTCCATGGACAGAAACCATGAATCACCATTGGGAGGACAGTGAGTGTTGATGGGGTCAGAGCAGGGTGATATGATCTATGAATGGCACTGCTCACCGTCGGGCACCTCCCAGTCAGTTAAGGCCGGGCCCATCCAGATAAATCACATCCTGAAGAGAAAGGATGGCGAAACAGCACTTAAGTCATTATCCAACAGCAGCCTCCTGTAATGGCTCTCAATCTCCAAATCTAATCAGTGGCTTGCCACGACAAAGGAGGCTCGCCACCTGATTAAATGCAAGTTCAAGTGGTGGAACTGGTGTCACTTTGTGGTTTTACATCAGGAAAAAGGGGCACTGTGTTTAAACACCTGGGACGGGGGTTTTGGCGGGTGCTGGCAGGAACAGCTGGCGTTGACGATGTGTAGCATCAAGCAGGTGTTACACTCTTGAACATGTTGTCCTATTGGCTGAGCGCAGGTCGAGCTAACATTTGGGGACAGGTCATCAGTTAAGGAGGCATGTAAAATGTCAAGGAGCACACGGGGAAGTCTAATTTCCCAAGCGTTTGCCGTTGTTCATCCCCCAGACATTACGGAGATTACATTCAGTGGTTGAGACCTCGAAGCATCAATCAGGGGCCTCCGACATTGCAGCGTGGGAGGGATGTGGGCCCCCTGGCTCTGACATCACTGTCTGAACGGCTTGCTTCTATCTACTCCACATTCATTCAAGAAAAAAAGGAGCAAAGGAGAAAAAGAGACCTCTCAGCAATCTATAGCTAGACACTTACAAATGCTGTGGACGGATGGAGCAACACTAAGGAGAGTGTGTTTCCGAAAAGTGCCCGCCGGGAGTCCCATTCATCATGATTACACAAGAATGAATGAAGTGACCTGACTGGCAGGAATATGGGGGGTATTGGATTTGAGTTGAGCAGGGATTATGCTTGCCAGCTCGACTATACAAAACATTATGAGAATCATCCGACCATTTATATCATCCACTAACATTTTCTAATAAAAGGCAAGACCTCTTGCAGCCGTAGACGCTGATGCAACACAACTCAGTTCCAATCTGGAGTCTTTTTTTGGGACTTTACAGACTAACAGTGGAGCCAATATAGCACCAATCGACTACCAGACATTGAAATGCTGATACAGTGATAGTGAGCCAGCGGTGTTCAAACGTGCACCACCAGTTGTGCTAATTTAAGAACCAAATGAATACTGAAAATGACTGACCATTCACTAAACCCCTCTGGCGAACAGTGATTAGCCATTCATAGTTTAGTGTAACTTGGCTGCAGGTGTACCAAACTGCTGAGGCTGCATGCTCAAAGACTTTGGAGGGTGATGTCGTTTTTTTAATCTTTTCAGCAAAAGATGAAACTGTATGTTAGAGCACAATATCAGCCTGATTTTGCCTTTTCTCCTTCCTATTTGTAATATGAGAACCAACAAGCTCTACAGTACAATACTACAATTGAAAAGTACCTAAACAATTATTTTCAGTATCAATTAATTTGCTTATAATTTTCAAAATTAATAGTCCATGATGTGTCAGAAAATTGTGAAAATCTGCATTAAATCTAAATTACATAATCAAATTTGTTTTGAGAAAAAAAGACCAAATTTATGCAATTCTTGTGATATCAACAAAACACTTTTATCAACCTTAGACGGCTTATTCATAGAACGAGTCACTGAATTTAAGTATCTTGGCCTCTGCTATATGCTGATTGCTGCTCTTATTTTTGGTCTGACTTCAAATCGTCCTGTGATTGTTTTTAATGTAATTGCATTTATTGGATTTATATTTTTGTTGTTTCTTGTAAACCCGTCGTCCCTGTAAATGAGGGAAACCTCAGTGTCCAACGAGTTAAAATAAAGGTTTAATCATGGTCAGTTTACTACAACACAAAGGAAGACAGCAAATTCTCACTGCTGAGAACTATTACTGCTTGAAAGGTGACTGGTTGGTTTCAATGAATTCATGGAGCTAAGATTAGATTGATGACCTGCATGGTGAGCTAAATTTGCCAACTACAGATGTCATTTCTGCTGGGGAAATCACTGATCCTTGGATAGAAATGACAGGACTGCTTTTGTTTACCTCTGACTGAAATTCCATTGACGCTACAGCACAGGCCATCACTCTGATAAACATACAACACATTTGACATAACATGCTGTTGCACAATATAACCCAGACCATCCACTACTCTTTTTATTTATTTTTGCACCATTTTCTAAATAATTTGTTCAGTTTTTGTAGTCCTCATTCCAAGCTACATGTCTGTTTATATGTGCGTAAACTGAGAGCGAATTCAAACTGACATCAATTTGCGTGTTTATGTGCATTATTAAGATTTTCAAATGTTCACCTATACTCATACAACAGCAATCATAGCTCATCTGTCCTTTTGAGATACCAAAACTGCTTCAAATTTTCTGTTGTGTTGCAGCCATTATTTTTGCCTGAATAACTCTGATGATGCACCTTGAGAAACCGCGGAGTGACTCAGGCTGGTGCCCTGTCAAAAGCTGGGCAGGGGCAAGCAGTTCCTCTGAAGTATCTTAAGGAAACTTGGCTCTCGTCTTTGGAGTCATTTCAGATTCAATCACACTTGATCAACTTGGACCGCGTCCCGTGGTATTTATAGAAAGTTAAACGTTATGCGGTTATAAAGCCTGGCCCAGACCCAAGTATCTGCCATCATTTCTGCCTCTGCAGCAAAGCTGAGAGTTGGAAATTTCTGGCTCTCAGTGAGGCTCAAAGATGCTCAAGTTACAATGAAATGAGAGGGGAAATCTTCATTAACAGGTGAAACATGTATTTCAACATGATTTATTAATTTAGCTTAGTTAAATCTTCTGTCTTCAAGGTTTCAGTAATTATTTTCTTCGTGTTTCTTTCTTTTGTCAGAGTGCATCGAGTCCCTTTTTGCATCATCTTCCTTCATTACCTCTTTATTTTTTCTTCCTCATTGTTCTTGTACTTTCTGCAGCCTAAGACAGGTTTGCCATGTATCTTACTAAAGAGTACTCATCATCCTTTGGAGAGCTTGTTCTTCTTTTCAGGCAAAAGTACCTCAAATTGTGTACCATCAAATTCCTGACCCATGAACCTCTTCTCTCCCTTATTATGTCTCCCTCGTTGACGTAATCAAGTCTACCAGTTAATGGTTCAGCCTGCTTGGCAATGAAATTAATCTGGTGTGTTCAGCCGTTGCATCTTCTTTTCTTTTTTTTCTCCACCACCAGAAATGGGACAGTTTTTCCAATCACTCAAATGCAGTTAAAAGCGCCCTTCACTCGCAAAAGCCATTATTGTGACATGATGGATCCTGAAGCACAAGAGGCCATTAAGGGGGTTTAATGAATAGATTAGCCAGAGCAGCCAGGTGTCTCCAGAACAACACTTGATCACACGCCCACCTAAACGTTGCCACCAAAGTGTCTCACACGGCCATTCGGGTGCCAAATCACAGGCGCTCAAAGTCGTGCCATAACTCTTTGCTTCTCTGGTGGAAAGGTTTTTCAATCAAAACCTGACACGTTTCTCACTTTTTGGAGGGAAAGAGAACTTTTCTGGCTAATATCAGCATTGGTAAAACATTGTTTCCCATACTAATGCTTTGGGCAAGGATTCCCTCACGACATCCAGTTATGTCTAGACTGCAGTATTAAATGGATTTCCCAAAAAAAACTCCAAGAGTCATAGAACATAAATATCGAATTGAGCTAACCTTTTGCTATGAAGCATGAGGAGTTCCTCTATGTGCACGCTGTTTGCCGGACATCTTCATCTCTGCAAGTATTGATTGGCGAGCCTCCCTGTCCTCATTTGCTGTCATGCTTGCTCCGCTGTAACCAAAAATACATACTTACATAATGTCAGGATAAACGAAGCTGATGATACGATCACATAGCAATGGCTCTCACAAATCAGACACTGGCTTTTTATATCAGCCCATAATCATTTAAATCAGTCAGGCATGCCTATTCTAAACCCTGAGCTTTGATATAAATTCTGCTTTAAGCACACAAAGGTCACATCACATGAAATTCAAATTAGGGGGATGTTTCAATTAGTTTTGAATTAAAGTATTAGCTGCCCAGTTGTCCTTATAGTTGTCTGTTGCTCCAATCTCTGTTAAAGCAATTCTACATGAATTTTGCATTGAAGAAAAAGAAAACAGCCACAAAATCTATCGTGATGTGGCTCAAAGTAATAAAACGTTTAAAGTTTAGTTACGTTTAGTCACATTCGTCGACTTTCTTCCTCATGCTGTGACGTATCATCTAGTGTCTCCAAGTGACCAAATGAAATGCTTATTCAAATAAAATCCATGATTCCTCTGATTTTGTGCATTTTGTTTTTAGATATTTTAAAGTGGTAATGTTCCATATTATATCTTTAAAAAGTAGGATATTGTTTTTAGGTCTGTCTTAATAAACTATTCAAATGTCATACGTACACTGAATAAGACATTGGTCGCTGTGATTGTTTTGATGCATTAAAAACAGACAAAAATTATTTTTAAAAACACTCCAAGTTTTAATCTCCAGATGCTTAATTTATGCTATTGAAGCAAAAACACAGTCAGGTTTACATTAAGGTATTTCATAAAGCAAATTTAATGTTCCTAAACAGGTTTGCCCACAATGCACACTTATTAATTTAAGGTTTATTATAGTATATTGTAGTTCTGACACTATCCTTAGGTCCTCAATTCAATTTTATTTGTTTTTCAACAGGGCCAGATTAACACACTCAGGGAAAATATGAGCTATCTGCCTTTACTGAGTTTAATACAAACTGAAATACAATATCAAAATTCAAATTTGACTCAAGGCGATTTATAAAATGCAGGGGCCCCTTTAAAAACAAATTGCCGACAGACAACCTGGTGCGTTTGGATCATCTGAGGGTCCAGATTTTCCAATCTGCATGTTTTCTGCCTGATTTGTCAGTAGACTACTGCACTCTAACACATCCTGTTGTATGTTGTGAACGTGTTTTTTACACTTTACTCAAATACTTTCTGACTTATATATCAACATGCCAATAAGGAGGAACTGCACTGACATAGTGTCACTATATACCTGACCCTATACAAACATGAATACAGAAATACGTGTCTGACATGAACGTGGAGCTCGCCGAACTGAGCCCCACACGAGTCAGAAATCAAACTGATGTAGCACACGGCAGACTGCCTGTTGTGTCAAACATTCATCGACTGTGAAATACCTCTTTGTCTTGAAAAATCTGCTATGGAGCGGCAACAGAAAGAACAGGGTGACTCACGACAGAGCCAAGCCGTAAACCTCTCCCAACTTCTTCCAGCTCTTGCCATCATTAAATAATGTCTCATCACAGAAAAACATTGACAGTGTGTGTAAAACAAATCAATCATGATGTTTGAGTTGATTCGCGATATCAATTGGGTTTTTTTTCTCTGCTGTCCAATAATAATCTGTGGATATTGAGCAGATCAGTGCAGTGCTATCTGACAGAAGACAATGCTCTCATCTCCAGAAGTGACCACTCACATTAGTTTTATTCCAAAAAAAAAAAACCTGCAGTGCTAGATGAGCAAATGCAATCAGTGCTTAAATGTTTGCTGGTGAGCCAAAGTAATGATTGGATGTCTCCGCTCTGTAGGCTTGGCATCATCAGATGTTTCTGCATTGACACTGACAAGGATGACAAATGAACAAATGGTTCTGGTGCATTAGTTTTCAAATGAGTTCAGGCTGCGTTAACATCAGAAGTCAAACATCTTTGCATTACTGTCTATTCCTGCTGTCCAAAATGATGGAGAGAAACATTAGTGATTTCACATTAGCTCCTCTCAGTCTACTCATATTATAATTACATAGTTACTTTGTCTTGTTGTTCCAGCTCAGATTCAGTTAATTCAAGAGTTAAAGTGAAACTGAAGATATGCATCAAGCATTTATCAGATTAAGACAAGACTAATATTGTCAGGCAATGGTAACAGCCACTTGTGACTGTACTTTTCATGAATCACATCAGAAAACATAAGTTTTGGATGAATGGAAACTGTAGATACAACTTTGCAATTTTTAGATAATTTCCATGTGTTCAGCTTGAGGGTGGCAGCGATGTTACATAAATCAAAGGTTCATTCTCTGTATGGTGACCATTTTGGGTCAGACAAAGCTTTACATTAAAGGACAAGTCAGATTTTACACATCAAAGTGTTTGCGGGTCTTTGGAAGTACCACTACATGTGTTAAAACAGTTGTAGAAAGGTTTTAAATGGCTCCAGAGGGAAGTCTGGTAAATTGCCTCATGTGATGTCACGCGAGTCAGCGTCGGTTGATGCTGACAAAAACTCTCGAGGTGGAGTTAGAAAGTTAGAAATAGGTGAGCTTCCAGACAACTTCCAATCTGACTGATGCATTGTGGGCAATCACTGTGCATCATGAGTCTGTCTGATGGTTACAGGGGTTCTGTGTTAAATCAGAGGAGTATTGTTTTTAGACCTAGCAGTCTACGCTGTGCCCAGTTGCACTGAGGCTCACTTCAGGTTTGAACTGAATGCTAACGCTCTAATGTTAACATGTTAACATAAAGAATAGGATCACAGCAATTAGATGTTATGGATTGTGATATTCACTTGTTAGCTTGTGCCACTATCCCTTATACTATGTCTCATCCTTACATAATGATTTCAACAGACTGACATAAACATTTGGTCTAGTTTTAAAAGATTCTTAAACTGTGCTGGATGAGCTGAAATTCAGTGACACAAATGAGAATATGTTGGATAGAAAAAAAATAAAGAAAACTTAGAGAGCCAGTGCCTCAAACAAGAGGAAGTCTATACCACACTTGACTCTACACAGTCCACTGTAATAACCAAGAAAGTGTGTGAGTCTGAGTGGAGTCGTCAGGAAATAAATCCTATGAGCACTGTGAAGAGAAAACCCAGTCTCACAGATACAATACTGAGTGGCAAAGGGATTTCCCTGCAGCTACCGCTGCAGTCAACGGTATTTCCTGACAAAATTATCTAAAGTCTGACACATTGTGCTTTGGATATTTAATGGGAGCTTGTTTTAGAAATAGTTTAATTATTGTATTGCTATCATTTTAAACTTTAACCTCTCTACTAGTGCAATGTCCTAAAAAAGTTTTAAAACTTCTCCACCGTGAGCTGTGGTCAGAAGCAATCAGTGCATTAAATTGATGGATACTGGTACTCCGGCGCTGGTGTGGGTGCATTTCCTGGCATTAAAACAATGAAAATGATGGATAGGAAAATTGCAATCACTGTTAGCATAATGACTGAAATCAGCTTCTTCCAGGACTGCATTTCCTTCTCACAGTGGAGGGTATTACTTAATCAATTTTTCACAGCAACCTGATTACTGTTAGCCGACATTTGAGTGACTCAGAAGCCGTAGTGTGTGTGTAACGCTTGCTGGCATCAGGTGGTTTGAAGTGAACCAGCTTCTGTCGTATAAACACAAGAAAAGGTACGTGTGTAATTTCTGAAAAAGCCTGTGTGGCCTGAAACTTATTAGCTGTCTATTCTTTGGTCCATAGACTGAGCAAAGAGACCATCTATCTAGCTCCTGATATTATTAAGTGCCCCACAATGTTCTGCTTTTTTTTTTTTTTTTTTTTTTTGAGCCAGAAAAAGCCTCTTCAGCCATTTGCTTCCGAAATGCTGCATAAGCGCTTTCGTCAACACCAGGAAACTGACGGCATCGAGCTGAATCTCTGCAAGACTCCCACCTCACCTCTTCCCTCACACGTAGCCTGCGCTCTGGCATTTGGTGTAGCACCTTAACGTCAATGATGACATACAGTATTCGGACTCATAAAACGTATGCACGGCCGTGGGGGGGGCAGCAGGGAGGGGGGCAGAGATGGCTTTCCTCCGTTTGCAGCGCGGCTGGTGACCCCTGACCTGCCTTGTTATAGGCTAGCTGCCAGCTTAATGCAACCTTGGCAGAGCCGCCACCTTTCCAGCCCATTAGTCCAGTCATTTTCCAGCCTGAAACACATTGCTGACCTATTTTAAGCCACAAGGGGAGTTGTGCGCTGCCGTACGCGTGTGCGCCGCCGATGTTTTGTCATCATTCGTGGAGAAGCGGCAGCCTGTAGCTGCAGGTAGAAGTCACAACAAAGTAAAAGAAAGAAGAATCTCATCTGAAAATGGATATTATTCAAAGAAACGTAAAGGAAGTCAGTGTTAATCGGAGTCAAGTTGTGTTATCGCTCCTACCTTGCGTGTTTAAAACAAACTGAAAACCATGAATGGGTAGAGGAATGGGCGCACTCACACTCTCTCCTACGACTCAAAACCACCTCCTCCCTCTCCCCCCCGCCACCACGTGCGAGCGCAGAGTCCACAGTGTGGCTTGGACCCATCACACAGTGACTCAGGCTGCTCTCCATTTGAAAAATTAAACGGGGGGCCGTTTGGCAGAGTTAAATGAGGCCCCCAGGAAAAAAAAAACATGCTGAGCTCAGCACAGCCCCTACAATCTCAATCACAAAGGAGGAGGTTGGCGCGCTGATGTAATGGCCGCCGCCGCTGTGCTGCCGCTGCCTTGGCAGAGGAGGAGAGCTCGTCAGCACAGCCCTACTAATTCATCTCCCCCTCCCTCCTCCTCCTCCGCCTCCTCCTGGATCAAGGGTACATCAGATATCATTAACAGAAGAAAAAAAAGGCAAAGCTTAAAACCAGACACAGAGCTGGATGAGGGTGAGTCCATCTGTGGGCATTTCTCTGACTGCAGAAAATTGATGAAATGCCTTCAGAGACTAAAAATACTTGTGCAGTGTTACAGTTTGATAACTTGAATCAATAGATCCATTGAGAATGTACTGAATGTGCATGAATGTGTCAGGAAGAATCGAGGGCCACTCATCTGTCAGCATCTATCCACCTGTAGAGCTCTCCCACAATCGTACATAATGATAATA
>JBCAUF010000032.1:13195834-13206549 GCA_038406115.1 Haemulon aurolineatum
ATGACTGTGGACCCATCGTGTTTATGCTCATCAGCTGAGTAGTGAAGCTCATTCTTGGGTGAACTTTTAAAAATAAGGACAAATGAAAACATTTGATGCTCTGAGACTTGTTAAAACCAACAATAATGGTAAAACTCCTCTGACTTCTGAGAAATGTTTTAATACTTGAAATTTCTTCAGCTATCTGAGCATCTGGTGCATGATTAAGTCAAAAGGCATGAAACTATGGATACAGTATAAATCACTGAAATCATAACTATTTGTCATTTGTGTTGATATCTGTGTAATTCATGAAACATGCAAAAGCAGCGCCATTGCAACACATACACCCCAGATTTTGGGAAGTACTAACATTGCTTTTAAAAAGGGACATATCAAAACCTGTTAGAAACTGCTGAGAATATCAGATTATCAACACCTGTGGCTTAATACTGTGTTGAGATTTCTGGCCTTCAAAAGTCACTTTCTGGTTTGTTTTGGAACGTAATCTCACCCCCCATCCCAAATGATATTCTGACACGCTACTCACTCACATTTTTTACTGCTTAATAATGGAAAATAGGGCTACGGTGAAGCTACTGGAAAATCATTTTAGCCTTGAACGATCTTGGTGTTAAAGAAAATTAAACTGTCAGCTTTCAAGTAGCATTGTTTTCACATTGTATGTCATCTTGTGGAGATTCACAACAAATCAGAAATTCAATAATATCCAATGACAATTTAACAATTCATCTTTGGTAAACCAGAGAGTCAAGTGAGGTAACAGACATTAACCTTTGAGTCCAGCTTTCTCTGCAAAGAGCGGACACTCTGCTATTTATGTGGCAGTTTGGATTTCAAGTTTAAAGTTTGGCATCTGGAGACTCATCTCTACCACAGCTCAGTCTGCAATGGAGGATGATAAACTAGATTTATCTTTAGATAAAAATCTTGAGCAGTTTTAAAGTAGCACAGTAAAATACCAATCTAATCCAGTGATTGCTCTCATAAAACAGAAAAAACTAGACTGATGGTTTGACGTTCATTTTATCCTTGGTGCTGCACAATGGCATAATGCAAGCCCAAACATATTTAAGTCTGTCTAGCCATCACATAACTTACAGCAATTTCCTTTTGCAAGTAGTTATTTGTTTGTCCATGCACATGTGCATGAGAGTACGCCTTACTGGGCACTCAAATCAAAAACAGTACTACATTCAAGACAGAAACAGAACTGGCTGTGTTGGTGGAGCATGTGAGGTTTCAGGTATTAGTGAGACAATGAAATACGATACACCAAGGCTAGTTTGAGTAATGGATCCATCAATTTCAAGGCGTATGAGACAGAAAAACACTGCAAAGTGGTTTATAATGACAGGATTTCACAACTCTGGAAAGTTATTGAAGGAACCATCATTTTATGCTCTGTCTCAACAATCGTGAGGTAAACAGTAGAACTACAGCATATATTTGATAATACCAGTGCGCTGCCAAGTAAATCTGCAATGCGTTGCAGCAAAAGTTGAGTCAACTTAAACCTTTTTTTGCCACTAGAGGGCAGCAAAACTGTGTGAACTCAACATATCATCATAAGTTGACTTGGCAAACTTGTTAGCAAAGAGTTGCCTTCTCACACATCCAGCAGTTACAGACTAACATTCTATATCATTCATTTTTCTGGAGTTACAATGAATGCAAGTCCAGCATTATTTAATTATCTGACTTATTTCATGTTAGTCTATTTTAGTATTTATTTTATTTCATGTTCACTTATTTTATATTTTCATTCTCACCCTGTATTACTTTCACACCTTTATATTGCAATTGTTGCACAGTAATTTCCCTCAGGATAAATAAAGCATCTTGAATCTTTAATCTATACACTCTCCTATAGCTCAATTTTTGGTTCCAATCATATGTTGCTTTTTAGCTGCTACATGCTCCACTATGTTAAACTTCTGCTGATCACCAAATGCTTCACTAAAGAAAATGCCCTAATTGAAGCTGATAAGTCAGTTGCAATTTGTTAATATCAATATATCAAAACAACAAGACAAGCAAGACAATAAAACTTTTCTACACTAGGTGGGATATGAAACCTCTTCTAGGTCTGCCAAGGGGTTTCCTTCAACTGTAGACACCACAATTCCACAAGGAGGCATCTAGCTGGCATTCTGATCAGATGCCTGAATTATTTCAACTGGCTCCTTTCAACACAAAAGAGACACAAAAGAGCAGCAGCTTTTTTCCATGAGTTCCTTCAAGAGGCTTCATACCCCATTAGGGCTGGGCGATACTGGCAAAAATCAAAATCACGATTAATTGAACTTTTAACCTCCATTACAATGAATGAACGATTATCTCCACCCTTGATGAACAATCATGTATTTTCACAGTTTCTTCTGTTTTGTATTTTTCAAACGTACAGATGCGGTCAAAGAAAATCATGGTAGTCGGTCATTATCAATATCTGCCAGGCATTGTATGCATCGAGTATCGTGTGGAACTGGAACTAGCATTCCAAGTCCAGTTGTTAAACTGATTCCTAGTTTCGATACCCAGTCTGCCGACCGGAAGAAGCCGGCAACCACCAACGAAGAAGAATCCGCAGGAAGTGTATGCGCAACCATGGACAGTGGCGGCGGCGATCGAAAGTGTGGCTTAACTTTAATAGAAGAAATGACCGGTCGGCAATAAGATTATATTGTGCAAAGGAGGGTGCACGACCAACATGATTAAACACGTCCGGGTTCATGGTGTAGAAATAACAGAGTGCCCCATCTTTGACCCTGCCTCTTAGAAAGAATCGGAAAAAAGAATCGAAATCGAGAATCTTTAGGAACCGGAATCGAAACGAGGAATCAGAATCGGAATCGTTCAAATTCAAACAATGCCCAACCCTATTTATTTGCCACACTGGTGGGTAAATGTTTGCTACAAAATCACCAGAGACTATTAAAACTATTCTGAAAGTCTCTGCCACGTTTTGGTATCATTTACTGCACAGGTGCACTGCGATTATAGATTTTGATGGTACGATAATAGTCTGAGAAAAAATCCAGGTTTCACAGTTTTACAATTACAATGCATTCATTTACTTCACAACACCGTAAACGTACAGAAAGCCACAAGTGTCATTAAACGCCTCTGTCATTAAAAGTACAAATTTTTACACCGTTTTGTTTGTTGAAAACTAGTGAGCAGACCTGGCTGCAGAAACAAACTAACGGGGGAGGGCATTACGTTTTGTCAGGCGGGCATCGGATCTGTCGACGGGGGAAAGCTGCAGTTGCTTCTCAGCACCAATAATGTATGACTCCAGTCCAGGGCGGGCACGGCTGCCTCTGTGGGCGGACACAGCCCGCCAATACCCGCCCATGCTGCCGGGACTGCTAGCGAGTTACTGCAAAACACAGTTTACAGTTTACAGCTCTCTAATGAGATACATTAGAGAGCTGCTTTTTATGCCACAAAAAAACACTGCTCACTACAGCAGCATAAAAAGCAGCATTTCTGACAAATACAATGGTGTGAAAAAGATTTTTATTATAAAATGGGTGAAAATAGAGACGTTTAATGGCATTCTTGGCTTACCATACATAAACAGTAGATGAGCATTTTTAATTAGAGGTAGGGGTATTTGGTTCTCACCACTTTTGTTTTGGTTTTCTGCAGTTGCTGGCTTTTGAAAAAGCCAACAACTGCATAATACAGTACAAAATAAATCAAAATACAAAAAAATAATGTTCCAAACAGCATCTCGGCATAGATGAGTCTTTACGGTTACATCCCTTAGCAGGACTCATCATCTTCAGCGTCATCTTGACACTGAACAGCAGAGACCTGCTTGTTCCATCCTTGTTTCAAGACTGAAATAGTAAATTACACTGAAGTTACTGAATAATAAAGTGAAATAGGCATTTCCGACCAGCGAAAAGATTACAAAAAAAAGCACACATAACTCTTTCTTCGTCAAGTTTACTTTACGTTGTCAATGCAGATATGTGCGCTGAATATGATCTGATATAAACAGATGACATTTTATCCTAATGAACGCTTCACACTTTGCAGTGAGGGAAGTTACATCTGAAACTATGACTATAAAATACTCAACATGTACAGTAAATGAACTAACCCAGAGCCGTTAATTATTTATGTCGATGGCTCCATCTTCAAATTGACCCTTCAACCATACAATGCATTCATGCATTTTGTGTGCAGAAGGGGACACTTGTTGCACTGCTGCATACCTGCACCTTCCCAACAGTGAGGGCTGAGTTGTGGTGGTGCACTGACACCACTGGTAAACCATGCAGCAAGATCATATTGGTTACTGGCAACTGAATACAATGACAATGAAATCATCTGAAAATACTTTTGATTGCCTGAGCCTACTAAACACAGAATAAACAGCTACACGCTAGATCTGTTCTGATATTTCTCTTCAACGGTATCAGTCAGGGAAACATGGAAATTTTGTCTTTCCTTTGGGCAAATTGATATTTTCCACCTGTGAATGGTAAATATCTGATCCTGTATTTTTCCACACAAAAACAACACATACTGTGATTTTCCGTTGTTTGTAAAGGAACCGAGAGGAATGTGCATATCACTCAGACTCAGTGCATTTCCAGAGAGTATTCTCTTTCAGACCCAAGACGAGCACCATGGTATTACATACCAGAGGAGCAGAGTTAATAAAATCCCTCTCAGTAGTAATAACACAGAATAAAATGTGCAACTATAAATAGACAGTGAATATCTAATAATATCACATAATGGGTGACTGCCAATGTTGAGCTCACATTGTGTTCTACTGACCCCTGACTGTGAAAATCAATCATAGCTTCATCCGTCCCCTAACCAAACACCATATTGTCTTGATTTCTTGTATATGAACTGTAAAAGCTATTCTCGCAGCAACAATTCAAGGAAAAAAAAATCGTGGCCCACTGATATGGATACAAAAAACATGTATCAAACGGTGGTTAGATCTCTGTTTTGGAATAATGAAATTCTGCAGCACAAGGCGCATCATGCAAAACAGATACAGGGTAACTGATTTAAGAACAGGAAAGGATCATGTTAAGACACAGATCACTGAATCATCCTTTTTGGCCTGTGAAGCGTGCCATGTTGTTGCTACAGCACTGTGTGTATCTATTCAAGGCATCCAAACGCATGAGTCATGTGCTTCTATAGACCCATCAAACCTTTAAGTGCCAGTGGGTTATGTAAAGTCATATCCAAACAGACCTGACATTGGCACCATTTCTAGCAGAGATGTAGCCTACGGACATGATGAAGAAGATGATTGTGTGGGTGGCAGTGGTTGTAATGTTGGCTGGGATTGCATCAGCTGTATGCAGGTCAACACAAGTTGGAGGCAAAAGATTTTGGGACCGTCTACCATTACTTTTAATCTGTCAACTGTCAATTCAGTTCATCAGAAGACCAGAATGTTAACCGTGCTAATTCATAAGGTTCCATAATATCAGATGATTTGCTAGTGTACTGTCACATATGTGGTGCGGCTCATTTGGTCCAGTCCGAGTAAAAATATGCACATATACACATGCATTGTGGTTCAAGAGCTAAATCAAATTTCAGACACTGACAGCTGGTTTTGCAGCACTTAAATGCTTGTTATATGTATATTTATGTTCTCTGGTGTCATAAAAACTCAAAAGAAATGAGTGATCATGACAGGATTTGCAGCTTTTCTCTGTTTTATATAATTGTAAATTAAATGTCTTTGGGTTTTGGACTGTTGGTTTGCAATTTTGTGGTTGGTGTTTCTGACACTGCATTGTAGCCTTAGTCTGAACTCAAAATATCATCAATACAACATGTCCTTCCAACTGTTCAACTTACACAATGACAGACTTTTGACTGTGGCTAGTGAGACTTCAGACAGATGTCTAATTTCATCTGTTGCACAAAGCGTTCCAGTTCTTGAGTAGTATTAATTTGCCGTGACCTCGGGGTAAATCAAGACTTATTTCAAACTAAAAAACATGGCTGACGAACACCTGTGTCAAACTGCTTTGCTCTATTTACTCCAGGAGAAAATGTTAGAAACTTAGAAGGACATTTTACTGGCACAATTACGCAAAGAGTGCAACAAAACAATGACCTTCTTAATAAAATCTTACTGCGGTCTCTAAAAACTTTTCACCTTCTTCTTGCTCGCTTCACAACAAACTTTCTCTTTTTGGCATTTGGGAAGCAGCAGTTGTCATTGATCGTTACCATGGACACATTACCTCGGAGTTAGCCTGTGGGTATGGCTAGCTGACTTTTTAGGTATCAAATCTTAATAAGCTTGGGAGTACTCTGAAGACAACGTGCAGTCAGTGTTTCAGGGATAAACGCAAACTTCACATGAACTTTAACATAGATTTTCAATACATTTCTAAAATATGGAGCTTTTGGACATTTTGATAGCTCTCAATTTCCCATATCTCTGTGAAAAACACTCTGCAGCTAACAAGGAAGACCTTAATTCATGCTAATCTTCACACATGCAAAACACACTGCCCTTGTTTAGAACGCTTGGACGCAACTACCAGTGGGGGTAAGTAGCACTCAGAATGATTAAACTGGTCATCTGGAAGTTCACAAGTTCAGTATGAAGCACATGTTCCTCCCTTAAATGTTCACAGTGCATGCAGTTGCCTAACAACACAGTGCTTATTTAAATATACTTAGCCTTTTGTTGCGATTTAAAATCACAGATGGCTAACTCGGACTGAAACAGAGCCATCCAAAAACACGTGTCCTTTAGCATGAATGCAGCTATTAACAACATTTACACCCAACTTAACTGCCTTAAAGCACGCATGGCCAGTAATTGTGCCCTTACAACAATAGCAAGTTTTGAGACGAATATTAAAAAGACGAAAAATATGTAAATGAACCGGGTGCACATAAGTCTCCCATTTGCACAGCCAAAAATAAACCTTTGGGGGAGGAAAGAAAATGTTTTAGGGCAATTTATAAAACCCTGAAATACTCAAAACCAATTCTTTCAACACTTTCTCAGAAGAGAAGGGGTGTGTTGAATCAGAATTAAGATTTGCATAAACTAATAAGCAATAGTCACGCCATATTTGGGGTTGCTGACTCGATTAAAATCGCTATCTGCATGTTTTTGGTTTGACTGTCTACATGTGGGGTGGACGGGGTTGACATGAACTGTCCCACAGTCCCTCCCACTGGGTCTGGCATTCAGGTACAGCTCCCTCCCTCCCTCTATAAAGCCTCTCATGTTAGCAGTGTAAACTTCAGACTTCAACTCATGGTAAACTCTTTACAGCCTTGGAAACAACACCCAACTCTGCTCAACAGTACACAACACACTTGGATGTGCATCATAAACTCCCTACATTACACTACAAGCTACAGCCTGAGGTAAGTGACTGTTTTCACAACTTTAATTGAAGTAGAAGATTATTTCAAAAAGATTGCTCAAGGATTCTTCAGGTATTTAGGGATGTAAATTGATTTCCTAACAAATTTGGCATAGAAGTTTGAGGGAACAGGAGTTGTGTAAAGATGAAAAGTTTTATTCTGTGATTTTGGGTGTACTGATAACTGGATGTTCCTTCAATAACCTGCTTTACAAATCCCATTAATACTGATTTGTGATTGATAAAAGACTAGGATATAAAGGTTATTCAATGCTGCCTTAAACTAATCAATCACCAGTTATTGCAGCAGTTCAGAACTAACCTCTTGAATTTAATCCATTTATCTTTACCACTGACAGCTCCCAGCCAAAATGAGATTAGCCCTGCACACCGTCATCTGCTGCTGTGTGTTCACCACTGTCCTGCCACTGGTAAAAGGTGCCACAGGGGAGCTGAACACCGGCCTGAAAAAAAGGTGAGCTGCCTGATCAACAACCACTGTGAGAACATTGTGTTCACTCTAAAGAAAAAGCCTCATCTTGTGGTCCTTCAGCTTTAAATCAGGTGCTTATCCTCAGTAACACAAGAGGTGCTTAACATCAGGTTATGTCTGTTAGTAAATGAGAGCAAATGAAGAAAATGTCCCACTAAAGTCAGAGTTATTTCAGTTTTGATATAAATGGACAGATTCTGGAGTTTTGAGGCTGATGCTGTTTTAAAAGGCTGATTACTCTATCAGCCAATGTCTAAAGACAAAGAAACCATGTTTGACAAGGAAAGTATGTTAATATTGAATGGCGATCATCGGAATTTTTTGCAGTTTCTTGAAAACACATAGATCTTCTTGAAACCTCTTGAGCTACATTGGCATGAATGTAAATCTCAAACAATGGATATATGTTGTTATGCCATATGCTGTTTGTTACTTTAAGCTACAAGTAGACTCTGTGTTAGTGTCATTTTCTGCCATCACCACCTCTTCTGTTCTTTGTGGCAGGTTTAGAGTCTGGCTGCAAAGCCGTATGAAGAGAGACCTACCCAACAGCTTACTGACAGTCAATGAGGAGTGCTCTGACATCCATGTTGGATCACAGCAGGACGGGACTGCAGAAATTGTCTCACCTGCATCAAGGTAACTAGAAAAGCGTGAATGATCTATCCTCTATTGCACTCATAAATCTACATGAATTCAGATAAATCTTAATGACAATTTGGATGCAAGCCTGGTCAACATATTATGTGCTGCCAAGTCAGATTTAACAACCCTGGAAAGCCGTCTGAAAATAAAGCATAAATACTTCTTTTCCTTTCCCAGTTCTGGACTAAATATCAGACCCAGGAGGTCAACAGCATCCAAAACGGCCGGCTGCGCTCTAGTCACATGTGCGTACCACGACCTGCTCCACCGACTGCACCAAATGACCAACACACAAAAAGAGCCCTATGCCCCGGAGATCAAGATTGGCTCGAGAGGCTACGGACGCAGACGCCGCTCACTCCCGGATGTCACTCAGCTTGCCCTCCAGACAGGAAGACAGAGCACTGAAGCTGGTCAGCGACTCTGCAGACACAAAAGCACACGCACAGTGGCCTAAGACAGGAATGGAAAGGCAAAGGAGAATCCTTGTTGGGGTTATTTGCTCACAGCAGATGAAGATAAGTCCCCTCAGAGGTTTTATTCCACAGATTTACAACTAGATACGCAGAAAGAATGGCTGTACAGTCCTTCAGAGGAAGATTTGCTCAGGTCACTCTGGACGACAGCGCGAATCCAATAATAAACTGTTTGTGCATGCTTATTGCAGGTTTCAGTGTGTCTGAACAAGTGTGTGATTTATGGATGAATCCAAGTCAGACCTGTGCGACTTGACAAGAATGTCTGTCTCTTCTTCAGCTTCCAAACTGAGCTTGGCAGTTGAGATAGAAGACAATCCCTGAAGATCTTCTCTGACATACGGATGAACTGAGGAGGAACCGAGACCGCAAAGGGGAGGATTTTTTCTCAAGTAACTGACATTACTGGACCCCAAACTGCGACAAAAAGAATCCTCTCACAAGTGAACTGAATGTAGTGAATCACTTGTGAAGTGCAATGTATACAATATGTACTAGGCCTATATGTACTTAAATATATGTAATTATCAGCTTGTATATATATGGATATATAAAGCTACCTTGTATTTAATCATACAATACAACTATATTTTTATACAGCCAAATGCATATTAAACATCGATTTTAACTTCAATGAAGTATGTATGTTAACTGTGTAAATAATTATCTTGACTTGTATTCTTCATGTGAATTAAGTCTCTTATCAGAGACATGTGTGTAATACCTATTGCCCAAACATTATTGTGGTGATTGTACCTTTTGGCCGAACTTTAGAAAAGCTATTAGAAAAAATGATGGAGCACCTCTTTTTGTTATGAAGTGGGAGAACGGATGAGATAATGTATTGTGAACAGTGTTGTGCTGCCATCTAGCTTTACAGTAGGCAACATGTAACAAATGCAGGCCAAATCAATGCAGCTTCAACAAAGCACTTGCTGTAGTTATACTATATGTTTCTTTTTAAAAGCCTTTGTCTGCTTCTATATATGAATGTAATAAATCCTAGTTTACTCATGATTCAGCTGAATTTACTTGACATGATATTAGGTGACACAATTTATGTCTTGTGGTGAACACGGCGGGAGTCGTAATAGTTTTCAGCTGGCTGCGGTGTCCTTGTTTTTTTGAAATAAATGAATGAATGCAACAATGAAAAAGCTCAAACCAACTTTTACTTCATTGTGTGCGCTAATATCAAACATTCTGCTGGTGCATGCATATGTTAGTGTTATGAGACTCATAGGCAACACAGTATATGTGCCTCATCAATCATGTTATGATGGTATGTGTGAGCTTTGTCAAGTCCAAAATATGTGAACCACTGAGTACATTCCTTTCTAAAAATAATGCATGGTTTATCAGCTGCACTCTTTCAGAGAAACGTGTGCACTGAAATTAAATTTGTCTTGGGTCGACATGTTCCTAAAATTGTGTAAACACAGCATCTTAACAAAGTGAATTATCTTTTGGCAAAGACGATTCGAGTTTTGATGAATGGAGAGAGAGAGGCAGCGTCCTCCTCTTCAAACCAGCAACACTCAAATGAGCTCTAAATAGAGATATTAATCACGACAGAATTTGACCTCCTCTGATAGTGTGCAGAGTGGTCACTGTGTCCTGAAATTACAAACTATTTCAACATCTGAATCTTCCAAACCTCCCCCATTGGAGTAAGGAGATCATTATACAAAATTAATGGTTTGTGTTGGT
>JBCAUF010000032.1:13256549-13289314 GCA_038406115.1 Haemulon aurolineatum
GCTTTGATCGTTCCTCGGGCAGCACGACATGGCTGACGGTATTTTGAAAGTATGCAATGCAGCTGAGCAGAGAAAAGTAAATCTGTGCTGCTAAAAAGTTCCTAAGCATTTGATACATTAAAAACCACCTGAGCGATTGTCACAGCACTTGATTCATAGTCACCCTGTCTCGCCGAGGCAGGATTCACACAGCCCGTCTGATTATTATGTAGTGTTTAGGATCACTGGAGGGGCAAGATGACTAACTCAGTCTGTTTTTTCTGTCCAGCTGTTTGACGTCAAAGCTGAGCTGTAACTTGGAAAATGACTGATTTAGACGAGAAGCGATGGACAGGAGGTGGGTAGCGTTGTGTATTATCGGGGGGGGGGTGGGGGGGGGACAAGTCAAAGTAATGAGTAAAACAAGTCAAAGTTCCTGCAAACGAATTTTTGGAAATATTTTATAATGATGTAAAAATGAGTGTGAAATGTGTTTTAGCCCGTGGCAGTGCAAACAGATGCTGACAACCTCTTCAACTTACTTCACATCACTTTTGTAAACACTATCCAGGCGAACTATGAATATTTCATCTTTATGATGATTTGATCGATACTGTTGGGCATGTATCGGACTGCAAGCTAATGTCAAACATTAATGTCACTGATAGTACTGATAGTTAAGAATGAGAGTGTTAAATTATTGGCACATAAATATGTACATAATGCAATGAATTGGAGATAAGAAGGGAAACATAAAATTTCCAGTACTGGAGGCAAGAGGGTGAAAAATGAACTTGAACAACTCTGGAGATTTTAATTCTTTCATAAAAGAAGAAGACAAGAAGGAAATGAGAAAGGGAAAAAACAAGGTGAAAGACGGAAAAGACAAAGGAAATGAGGCAGGAGAGAAAAGAAGAAGGATGATGGAAAAACAGAGGAACCGATTGGAAACATATTAAATAGAGACATCAGGAGTGTTTTGCTTTTCACCGGGCAAATCAATAGTAGAGTAAATTTACACATAATGATGTTACAGGTCTCTTGGGTGCCAATCCAGCCCGATCTGTTGACTTTTGAATACTTGACAAGAAAAACAAGGAGGTCGACACCCCGAGAGGCATGTGGTGAATATCAGATCCTACAGGTAGTTTTTTCAACCTCTCCGTTTAAAGATAACATCTGCATTCTGCTATGGACATTTTCTGGACAAAACCTTGACTGTAAAATATGAATCCACTACTCTTCACCTGGGGAGGTTGAGGCGGATGAAACATCAAGTAATGATGATTTGGATGAATGTATGATGTGTAGTATGAATAAAATGTGGCTCTGATCTTTGACCCGGCCGTGCTGGGGCAGAAATAAATGTGTGGCATTCATATCAGGTGCAGCATGACCTTACATTTACACACAAAAACATAATTGTTTCAAAACATTACAATGTCGTGGGATGTCTTAAGTGTAGAGTACATAAATGCAGTCCTTACTGTACCTTTAACTTGATGTCTGATACGGTTCACTTTGAAAAATCACATTTTTGCAAAAAAAAACAAAAAATACAAAAAACTTTAAAGGTTCCAGATGTCAGGAGATGACAGTAGAGAGACAGGATAAGCTCCAGTGGCAATCAGCAACATTTTGCTAGGACCGTGATGAACAATTAATGATGACCCTCCATCCCTGAAGCAATTTGGTTTAGTTTCTGTCTGCGTCTATTTGTTAACCTCAATAAACCGAGAGCAACGCTGAGCTCAGCACCTGGTTGGCTATTTTCCCAGCTCGGCCAGAGATTTAAACCAGCAACCATCTCCTCTCAGACCCGATTCTGTGAACACGAGTTCCAGCATTTCCCTTTTTGCTGCCGGAGGATTGACACACTGCTGATCTACCTGGGTGGAAATGTGTTTGTGAGGCCAGTTATGGAAGCACTCTGACTCATTAATCATTCATCGGGCAGAGGAGCGTCTGCTGAGAGCTGATTCTTGGCATTTAGACGGGAGGGAGACTACAGTAAACACATTTTCTGAGTGCTGCTCTGTGGTCCGCATATAATCAATTCTCCTGTTATTGCGTTTCACTTGCTGTGGGGCACTAGGGCGAAGGTATATGATATCGCCCAGGACTTGCCAATAATAAAATTCTATCAGCAAGAAAGCACCGGGGGGGTAGTGGGAAGTGTCAAGCTCGTCTGAACCACATTTTCAATAACAAACAGCCCTCCTGTGAGAAGTCAACAATGCCCAAAGGTGAGACACGTGTTATTTGTCACCCTGGACGCACGACACCGTGTGCTGCATAGATGCAAAATACGTGCTATCCGCCCGCAAGGGGATCTGAGATTTCACATCTGAAATGAAACTGCCTGAGAGGGAAATACAGACGTCATTAAGTATTCTCAAAGCCCATCACTTTCTCTCAGCTCTGCAGGGACAGGGAAATCCTCATCGAGGCGGACAGCAGTAAAAAGGGCGCAGCCTCATGTGCCACTATAGTTTGGGAGGTAACATATAGGGGAGACAGGGGGATTTACTGAAGAGATGCACTGGAATATGGGGGAGAAGATGTTGGTCTCCATGGCGACGAGTGTAATGGAAACATCAGTGCGAGCTCGGCGGCAGAGTGGCATTGAGATGCCCAGAATCTTTGTGACTCTGAAACGATACCGCTCGCTGTAAAATCATCCCACAGCTCAGCACAGCTCAGCTCTACAGAGCGCGAGGAGGTGGAGGAGGAGGAGGAGGAGGAGGAGGAGGGAGAGTGAGGTGTCGGAGAGCACAAAGCTCTGCTCTGAAGCTCAATCAGCCGCTTAAAATTTTCCCAATTTTTTCCACGAGATGATGATTCAGAGATATGATAATTAAGGAAAGCAGAGATTCACACCATAGCCAAACGTGTCCCAGTTGCGATTTTGCTTTCCTCAGAATGTGATGATGGGAGACAGCATGTGAACAGCATGACGATATAAAAAGAAGCATGTCGTCTGCATGTGACATGTAGATGACCGCTGAGATTGCATGGTCACGCAGCCCAAGTTTCATGCCACGCCACTAAGTTTAAGGATAAAAAGTACTCGGTTCACGTTGAGGAAGACTCGTAGTTAAAAGAAACCAGCGTTGCCTAATGGGAGGAAACTGTACGCTGTGTTCAGTGCATCCCAACCTGAGCCAGGTGACCAGACAGATTTTAAACACGTTCACAGTCCAGTCAGATTATCTAAAGAAAATTATGTGGAAGTTAAGTGAACACACAAAATGTTTGTTATAATCCCTCATTGCGCATGAAAACTGCCAGCATGCACAAACAGGAACCAAGAAGTTGGACTATAGACTGTGACAGATCTGTACAATGGACAGTTTGGGTTGTAAATTTACTCTTTTTGTTTTGTCTTACATATAGCCGTTGATTTGTTTAGAAACTGTAAGATCAAACTGCTTGTGTCTCTTCCTCTATCAGATTTTTACATTTTGGAGAAGGAATAATCCCTCTATGTTATCTTGAACAGTTGCAGCATTAGTTTCATTGCTATTTCTCCATAACCTTATATTTCATGATCATCTACAGCCATGATATAGTTTACATGTAACCTTTAAGCAGCTCACTGATGTATTGATGCTTCAGAGTAAGACTGTGTTACTGTTTCGATATGTTAATGTAGGTTAAAGAAGAATATCCAAACAGAAAGTGCTTAACCAGTTAGCAAAGACAAACAGGTGAAAATTGTAGACAGTATCAAAAAATGCAATCCCGTTAATATCAATGCAGATATGTACTATTATGTTTAGTTATGCGGCTTCATCCAGCAGCACACTGCTTTGGTTAATCATGTGCTTCAACAGTGTAAGTCTACTGTATACAGTATGAATGCAGCCATAATTCAAATATCCAGTCTGATAGTATAAATAAACCAGTGTGTTCAATAAAAGGGCTCCCAAACCGACAGAGCCTCTTGCATTTTAAACATAGCGCTGAACGGGTTGTACTGCAGTATCCTTCATGTTGGAGAAACACAGTTTTCATATAACCTACCCACATTTTAGTTATCACCAACTTGGGTGTAAATTTGGCAGCAAGTGAAAGCTTTTCTCGCTCTCTGAACGCTTTCTGACTCTGCTGTCAGCTCATTTTGATATAAGATTATTTTACATCCAAGCAGAGACGTGAACAGTGATCCAAAAAATCACATGGGAGCAGGAAATTTGGAACCAAGCCCGAAAAACCCATGTTGTGAATGTAGCCTGAGACTGCAGAGCAACAAAACCATCATTACTCAGGTGCCTGCCAAGAGTGTACCAGAGAAGCTGCTACTATAAGATGAACATAATAGGATGCTAATAAATCCTCTGGAGATCACCCGGAGTTCAAAATGATGTTTCCCAGAATACTCATCAATCAGACAAGCGAGAGGCTGACTCCCTCTTGGAAGGCGTCCCGTTTCAGTACAGCTTTGCTTCATGTAGTGCTCAAACCTCTCGTGTTTTTCTCAGTTTGATGTAAATAATTGTCATCTGATGACTAATGATACAATCTTTTACCGCTTCACTGTTACTCAAACGAGTAGTACTTGTCACCAATTTGTCGCTGTCTGATCACATCGTCCCGTTTTCTCTCGTCCGGTCTTTGTTGTGTCTGGGATATTTAGGTTTGGAAAATCCAGTCATATTTTTGTACATCTTTAATGGGCCACTTTAATGTAGTTTAATGAAGGTTTTAGCCATTTGCATAGCTAAGAGAAGGAAATGAGTCACCCCACCATGAGGTGACATTTTTGCTTTCGAGTAACTGTTGGATGGATTTGGATGGACACATTTGATGCATGTCACCCCTCAGCCAGGAGGAATTTAAATACTGTAACTTTAATAGTCCTTTTATGGTTCATCTGATGCCATCATCCGGAAAAATCGGACTTTGGTTTATGCCTGTAAATCTAATGCCACTCTGAACTTAGATGGTGGGCAGGATAGAGATGATTTCTGCCAAACATCAGATTTTTAGCACTGTCATTGTGAGAATGTTGGCATACACTTAAGCTTTTAGCTCTAAGTACATCTTAACAGAGGCACTAGCATGGCTGTAGACCCAGAACCTTGTTATAAACAATCTTATTCTCAATAGCTGTCTGCACTATCCTTTTTCTAAACTTTTTAGTTTGACAGAAAAAGGAAAAAGTTTTCCTAAAGTGAAAAGAGGAGAAATGTTGATCCTTTGAGCTTCCAAACGCAGTTGCAAGGAGTTTGTTCACTTGTCAGTCAGTTGAAAGCTTCTCAAAATTCTAGTAAGCAGACATTGAGTTAACATTTTCTCAGGCCAAGAATGAACTTTAACAAAAAAATTTAGCCATCTAATTTTTTAAGACACTGTCTCCCTGTAGGAATCATGCCAGGGTCCATCCACCAGAGGGTATATGGGTAAACATGTTCATGTTTATTGATTTAAATTATTAAAAATCATGCTATATGTTGTTTATAAATGGTCAAAAAAGCAGAAAAACAGAATTTGCCTTTACATGTGTGAAAATATCTCAAAAAGGCTTTTGATCTGTTCTGATGTAAACTGACAGAATTGAATTGAATTGGATTAAACTACTGCACATTATAGAATTGGATTGGACCGGATTGGATTAGATTGGACAAGATGAAATGAGATTCTGAAAAACAAAAAAATGACTTGCACATTGAGAAAACAAAGGGAAAATCTTTATACAAGAGGATGAAATTGAAAAAAACATTTAATTTTTCCTCTTTGGTCCTCAAAGACTAAAATAACTTGACATGGTCATAATCATCAGTTTTATGGAATATACTCTATTAACACTACACTAAGCTATTTAGAGGAACATTTTAATTTTCACATGATTACATTATCTGTGAGTTATTATTTTGTTCCCCTGTTCCAGAAAACAAATGTAAATTACACCATTAAAGAGAATTTCATCCACAATAAAACTGCATTTTTTTTGGATGGGATTTTGTTTTTGTGTTCTTAAAAAGATTAACTGAGGACAGTGCTCGGTCTCACAGTTTATCTTTCAGCTTTTAAAGGGGAGATACGGATGTGCTGGAAGAAAACATTTTTCATTTTGTTTGTTGAATTTCTCTCTTAGCTGAGAGCAGCAGCAGCAGTAGCTCTCTTCGTGACTGTTTTTCTTTCCCAAGAAGCTTTTTTGATGAGAAGAGACCGCAAGACCAGAGAAGGACCTCGATACCAACCTCAGCTTCATCAATTTAGGTTTTTAAGCCATCTGAAGTCACTTTCATCCCCAATCTAAGGACTGCACGTCTGTGTGGAAGAATAATGAGAGGCTGACTCTGCCAGAGGTTTACTCCAACTACCAGCATAACAATCCACTGCAGGAAGTGTAAACAATCTTCCCTCTGTTCACCAGATCAATTCTAATTTTGTTCTCCAGGTCAATACGCCTCTCATATGCCTCTTTTTCTTCAGCTACCGTATTTATCGAACCTTTAACGTGCATGTAGAAGGTTAAATCAAATCACATTTTGTGACTGAGATCATAATGCATGATGTACATTGTTTTGTGAAAACTGTTTTTCACTTCCAGTGTGGCATTCAAGCTCACACCTTTCTTGTTCAAAGATACTGCTGACCACTGATGCACTTGGGGTTGCATATTATATTCACAAATCCCTAACTATGTCATATTAAAAAAAAATACAAATATTAAATATATATATATATATTTATATTACAAAAAGCATTTTACACATTTGAGGGGGAAAAGTTGTGACAAAATGCAATGAAACCAAACTTTGTTAACTTGAATGTTCATTGAAAATGAACTATTTTGTCCCAGTACCACTCTTCATCCACTGAATCAAGATGTTAATTTTGAGATTTGTTTTTCTTAAACTACGACATGATCAAGTAAAAGCCAGCAGAAAAGTCTAGTAGGTAATATACTTGTTGCAACTAATAATACAATCATAGCAAAATAGTGTGATAACTAGATTTCAAAATGTTGAGTGATGATTAATACAAGAAACACTGGTAATCAATGATACAGTACTTCTATGATAGGAATGACTCAAGTGTTTTTATTCCAATGAGCTATTACATTACAAATCAATCCTTGGGTCGGGTGTGCTCGCCCGGGTTGCCTGGGGCCGGGTGGGGGATCCACCGCCCGCCCCTCTACCTAGGCTCGGTCCGCCCCGCAACAACATTATTGCCAGGCTTCATCAAACTAAACATAACAATGGATTTTTTAAAATTTATTAATGTATTAATTCTTGTTTTTTTTTTTTGTTTTTTTTTGTTTTTTTTTGTTTTTAATTTTTTTATTTTATTTATGTACATATATATATATGTTTTTATATATGTATATATATATATATTTTTTTTTTTATTTTATTTTCTCTCTCAATTTGTGTCTTTCTTCAATTTAGTTAGCTGCCTACAGCCCCTCCCTTTTTTTTCTCTCTCTCTCTCTCTCTCTCTCTCTCCTTTTCTCTTCTCTTCCTAAAATTCTCTTACCCACCCCCACCCCCCACCCGCTCTCTCTCCTCCTGCCGTACCTAACACACTTCCCATGACACACACAACATAACTCATTTATGTAATTGTACCGTCCAAATATTGGTTTGTCTATTATGTTTGTCTGTCTTACACTCTGTCTTGTCTAAATTTTTCACAATAAATAAAAAAAAAATCAATCAATCCTAAAGAAATAAATACCAGTTAAGGTGTAATGCAATAGCAGTATAATATATTATGCAGTAATGTCAGGTTGAATTATATTTTCAGCATGTTTAATTTATATTTTTGAAGTTAACAGTTGCTACAAAGCACCAATAATGGACAATAAAGAAATGTGTACTGTTTTGTTGGAAATATGTTTATATATTCATAATTATATATTTCCCATTCATCCTCTGGAAAATATTGTTTAGGTGATCACATGTAAACATTTTCTTATTCTTATTTAATTACTCTTTTCTTTGGATCTTGACTTAAAGATAGTTGGATGTGCACCAACAGTTCTGGCACAAGAAAAATAATTCTATAGAACTATTCCCATCATAATCTCTTATAAGGCGGTTGGGAGTTTCATTTAATTCAAGCTGTTCCAAAAGTGAGGTGAGCCGGAGACTGTGAGCTGGTACAAAATAACACTCAGATGCTTTTTGCTGCACGTTGCCGCCTCCCGTGATGATCAAAAGATTCTGTCAGGAAACTATGAAACTAGATCCTCCAAAGGTGGGAACACCTGGCAAGCCTGTCACCTTCAGAGGAGACAAGCTCAGCTTATTAAGACATGAGGAGCTGCTTAATGTCCCAACAGGAAGCGACATACAGTACTGTATGCAGCTCCCTGTTGGGGCATTTTAAGCATGGCAGCGGCTCATACTTTGCATCATTTTTCACAAAATAACTCAAAGAGATGTTGAACAAAGCTCACAAAGAGTCACCGAGCAATTACTAAACCTACAGTCCCTGTCAATTTGAGAATAGTCAACTTTATATTATTCATGCCTGCTAAAACTGACAGAAGAAAACGGCCTGCTGTCGTAAAATGCCTATTTAATGCTGCACCATACTTCTTTTATGTTTTACCCTTTTTTGGAAACAGTTTTGCTCAGTTTAGTCATGCAATTGAATGGTGGAAAATCTCAGCATATCCTGTCCCTTTTGAGGCGCTGTTGGGAAGAATGTAATCACCACATTGAAACTGTACAGGACCAAATGTTTTAGCTTACTTTAAGATTATTATATATATTATATGATTGTTAACTTATTCAGCGACCGAATCTTGAGAAGCACAGGCCCTTGGTGGCTGTTTTCGTCATGGAACCCGAAGGCCAAATTAAATGGCTTCACAGCAAGACTCAAGCTGCATTCAAAGTACTCCTTGAAACATAAAAAAATGTCCTCGCTCGTTATCAGGAAGTGGTCTTGAAGCAGTTACGTTCTATCTATACAGGTTGTGATGGTTAACTACAGCACACATAAGCGACCAGTATGGTCAGGAGTTTGTCTTTTGAATATACTGTGTGAGGTTATTGCTCTATTAGCAACAGACCTAAACTAACATGCTGACGAGTGTGCTAAACTTGTCAGCAGAAAAATGGTTTATTTTCCCACTTGAATTACTTTTAATTGGACACAATGGCTCTCACACTGATGTACAAAAGGAGAATGAACCAAAGGAAGAGAAAAAAAAAAGTATAAATAAAACAGTATTGTGACCGACCAGCACTCGCCTGACCAGACTCGCCAGCGAATTAGCAGTTTACTTGCCCCTGGAAGTGTTTCACTCTATTGCACTACACATCACAAATGAAGAGCAAGCATGGAACCCACACATAAACACTACATAGATATCAAATCAGCAGTCAAATACGATTAAAAAAAAAAACGTTTAAAAAGTTTGGTGATCTTTACTCAAAAAAGGCCTTAAAACTTTTTATTTTTCACAGATTAGAACTTTTGCACATGCACAAGCGTAGATGCGGCAACACAATCGATTAGAAAAGCCATTGGGGAAAAGCCAATCATATGCATGCACCCTTCATCTCTAGTGTTACGGACTTTTCTATTCAAAATGTTGTAAGTGGTCTGTCTCTTCTCTATAATGTCTCTGAAACTGCTCAGTATTCCAGCGGAAAACAAAAGCATGATGACACTGTATCATAACCCCAGTTGGACCAACCCTGCTACAGCACAGTGCAACTGCAGGGTGGAAAGGGAAAGATGAAAATTGAATCTGAGAGCCCACTCACAGGCAGGCAGGAGTGTGTGATGAAATCCTCTCTGGGATTTGCAAAACAAGGTAAAAGCGAGCGCTGAATGTCAAACGATTATCTGATCCAATCACTAACGGGCTTCAGTCTGTGTCAAAGAAGAGGAGCATATCCGCGCTAATTAGTGAAATAATCCTTGATCCGAGCCACCGTCATAAGCGCAGCATAGAGCATGTGTTGAGACTTTGACTCGTGTGCTCTTCATGGTTCACCGGGTTGCTGATATAAATGGAGGATTGATAAGCTCCCATCTGATTGTCCTTCTGGCTCCAAATTGATGACACACTCAGTGATTACTGAACTGTTAAGCGGCTGATTTGGTTATTGCTCATTATGCACCATAATATTACTGCTTATTATGCATTCATATGAATTCGTGTTGGTGTAATTTGGCTGTTTTTTTCTTTTCTGGCAGGGACATACATACAGTATATCTTCTTGAATCAGATTAAGATTATGATGACTATTTGATGATGCTGATTATCACTGTGATTAGTATTATTATTGGTAGTGGCAGTAGTAGTAGTATTACAGCATTTATGTTTATATTATTAACAGTAGAAGTAGTGCAACCCAAGTGCTTCTCAAGTAAATAATTTCCATTTTCTGCCACTATAAATTTCTACTTCACTATGTTTTAGAGACTAATATTGTACATGATAATAATCATAATATGACAGTTTCAGATTTGACAAAAGTTGCAAAATATGATGCACTTTTAATGTTTAAATTACCCAATAACGTATTAAGTAGTTAAATAAGCTTCACATTAGCAGATAACATTGAGTTGACATTTACACAGTAATTCACCACTAAAAATACCACAATATTATTACACTGACAGGGAGTATTCTGCCTTTATGATGATGAGTACTCGTTGATGCTTTTTGCCTTTGTTGCTCTTATACTTATGCACTTTTACTTTCACAACTAATACTTAACTCATTGTCAGCCATGAATCTTTTGGGGCTGGTCTTAAAAGGAGATTGGGACTCTTCCACTATACTTACTCTATTAAGTGCAATATTATTGTGGTATTAGTATATTGCCAATTGTGTTAAAGTGATAGAAGACCAGCTCCAACTCAATTTAAAGAATACGAGCCAGAAAATGACAATAATGACAAATAATGTGTGCTTTTATATAGATCAGGAGCTCAGTCAATTTTTTCTTTCCTCTTGTTGAGACTTCATACAATCCAATAATCAATACAGACATCGGAGATTATTGAACAATCCCTTCAGCTGCTCCATTAAAATAATGCCTCTCCTTATCTAACTAATATCCCATTAGTTTACGCTATTGAATAATCCCTCCCCGTGCTTTTCCCACATCTTGTTTCAACAGCATCACAGTCACAGAATAACCTAAACACCATTTCATTTCGACTTTAAACATCAATAATTTTCACAATAATAAAAAACTGCTTTAAGCCTTTGAACACAGCAGTCACTTGAGTTTGAGCAGCACTGTAGGAGGAGCCACTGAACGTCTGATTATCTCCTCTACAGATAGATGGATGGTATGTTTTCTACTCATCCACTCGTCCTCTTCCAGCCCCACATGACTTTGTTATAATTACTTTTGCCAACGGAGGTGAAAGTGGATATTTGAATCATTAGACACAGACACCCCGCTCACCTCTTCTCATACCTGATATCCTCATATATCATCATTTGATATCGTCTCTAAAAGTTAACCTTCAGTGTGTACTGTAGGTGGATCTCGCCAAATGACTCTTCTTCTCATTCAACAATAGACACTCACCCCAGCATCACAAAGATCAACAATATTGTTAAAAATATATTATTATTTGATAACATCATGAAATTATAAGGAGATTTCTTTTTGGGGCCCAGATAAGTGCTGTGAAGTTCAAACCCAAATAGCTGCTTTTTCTGTCTGTTAAGCAGCTTAGCATTATGACGTCTCTGTTAAAGGATAAAGTTGATGTTTTACGAGCCAGACTCTGTCGAAATGTTTCCCCTGATTATGAGTCTTAACAAAACAACATCAGAGACATTAAACCACTCTGCCAGTGCCCCTCACTGCGTTTAAACACTCAAATGTGGCTGTTGTTAATTGGTTTTGAAAAAACAGGGTAAATATAGTTTTACAGGAAGATGAAAGCACACTAAAAATGTCTATATTTTGTAGCCTTAACAGGTGACCACATTTTCCATCAGGTTTTATTGACTTGACTATTCTTGGCCGCAACTATGCCAGCAGCAGAGGAAGAAACAGTCAATAAGTCCTGATGGCATGCATAGTTTGTGATCTTTTTTTCAGTGGAGGACATAATGTTATGTCCGATTGCACATTAAGGACAGGATTTATTATTGGTTTTAAAGGCAGCATTGGAATGTTTTTGGTAAGAAGTTGCAGCAGGATGATTTTTCTTGCTTTTACAAGGTTTGGTGTCCTCAACATTGACCATGGGTCTATTCCTCCCTGTACATCAGCTCTTTGTATATTCATCAATGCATCTTTTCTATCCACTGGATAGTTTGGTCTTTTGAACACCTCTCTGTGTAAGCCCTCACTCTTTTCATCTTGTCTTTTGACCTGAAATGTTAAAATGGCCTTGAGCAAATATTCTAACAACAATACTGGGAACTGTGAGTGGCACTTCTAGAAAAAGAAAAGGCATTGTACAGAAAACCCTTCGCTATAGACGCTCCACAGAGAATATGACTAGAATTGAGCAAAATGTAAATACTGACTTGATCATTAAAATCCAACAAAAAGCTCTGAAAATATTAGTTAACGTTAGAAAATAGAAATGTGCCCTACCTCAGACCCGTGAAGCTGGCAGCCTGACCTGTGCTATTTGATGATAGCTTTAATGTAATTCATGCCATCAGATATGTATTTACAGTAGTGTGAGTGCTCCCCGTGGGAACAGGCTGGTCAGTGATGTGTTGCTCTGCCCATGGAGCTACACAGCACCAGCAGTTTCTGGCATCGACAAGAGAAATCGAGAGGATTATGTGCTCCGCCTGCCAACACAGTCTTTTGATCAGAGGCCAGGTAATATCAGGCAATCTACATTAATCCTACCATCTCTATCTCCTCTTAGTTCCCGTTCTCCTCTCGGCCTCACTTCTTACCAGGTTGTTATCAGTCTGAGGGATAATTAAGCCTTGTGGGACTGCTGTAGGCTTTCCTCCTCTAAGTTGTCAAAAGTTAGAGGGAGGCAGATCAAACGCCTTTGAAACACAAGGGAAAAATAAAAAGCTAATCTACCACAGACAACAGACGTATTGCTGAAGATGTGTTGCTCTCGTTTGACTCTCATCTTGCACTTCGAGATCAAACTTCACTCAAACTCAAGAGTTTGAAATCGTGGCTTTTTCAACAAATTTACAACAGGCACATTAACGTTTGATACTGAGATACACAAAAAGCACTGAGAACTAATCAAGAGCAATTTTGATAATTGATTAATCATCCAGGCTGCAGATTCTCAAATGTGAGGATTTGCTGCTTTTTCACCGTTTTATATCACTGTAAATGCAACATTTTGAACTGTCAGACAGGGAACACAAGCAGTTGAAAGATATTGCTTGTCACTGGGAAGTTTCTATGAAGTTTTTCACCATTTTCTGACACACTGGACAGTTCATAAGTTACTGAGTTAAGTAGAAGTAGTTGGAGCCCTTCTCTAGAACAAAGATTATCCCATAAGTCGGAGTTTGATTTACAGTATCAGACAAAAATAACAACATGGTGGAACAGCACATTTTCTCCTCTCAGGATCACTTCAGGTTTACTGATGTTAAGACTTCACTTCTGTATCGCAGTGAAAATAGTCTGGGATGTTTATCAAAGAGGTGCCTGTGATATTTTCCTGCTCAGAAACTCAGTTTGCAATGTGAACACATGCTGTCCTGAGCCCGGAGCAGCTGTTTAGATGAATCTTTAATGCACGCGTACGTCGGGGTCTCTCCACAGCAGATCAGTGTACCAAACCATGGGAAACTTTTTAATTGTTAAAGCTGCTGTCATTTGGAAAAAGCGAGCTCTTCTGAATAATTAATGTGACAAACTTAAGTGATTTGTCAAATTCTCAATGAAACTCTTGAGATGTGTTTGACGTTTACTTAAACTGCTCAGAGTTCTCCGTAAGTTTCATTTTGGAAAGTTATGTATGAGCAAATAATTTTTTTTAGAATGTTAACAGATTTCTTTACTCTTTTCTCTCTTTTCGGTCGAATGAATAAACGGATCTCTGCTGCTCTTTTCTCCCATTTATTCCAATGCATAATTCACCATTTCAACACTTTTCAGGGTGTTTATAGATTTTGCACACAATTAAAGCTGAGAACTGTCACCTTTGTATGAAATGATGACGCAGACCAAAAAGTGGCGCCACTGTTATTCTGGTGACAAGAGCCACGTGTGTATGGCGACAATTAAAATGTGCCTTAACAACACTAGAGCACCTTTGAAATAGTCCAAGAACACAAAGTATAACCTCTTACCTGCCTGCTGATGTGCTCAGGTTGAGTGATGTTGGTGGAAGGGTACTGTGGACTGGCATGGATCCTCAATCATTAAATGAGTCAGCCTGAAAACGACACAGAAAGAGAAAGAAAAGGACAATATACGTGACACATTTTGTCTTATAACTCAAAAGGCTGTAATGCATTTTCACCCACACACTCTCTAATGAACTGTCTGGCCATTTGATATAGAGGATGGCGTGTTCAGTCTGACTTGGGCATCAGACTCTCACAAACAGAGCGAGTCTCCTCCTGGTGAAACTGCTCTTTTTCAAAACACCTGTACTGAAAAACTGCCCTGGTCACTTAAACACTCTGCCAGTATGCAACTTTGCATTTTGGTACCTCCATTATATTATCCACTGAAATGTATTTGTTCAGAATTTTACTCTTAGTGAGTTCTCACTAACCTTTTTACCCTGCATTTCCACCTTGCATTTCACTGCGCCCACAGTATTAACGTCTTACAAACAAAAACTTTGAATCTTGATTTGATTTAATTTCCTGCTGTCACTGATGGTGATGATCACTGTCTTTTAATAAAACGACATGTTTTGAAGCTTAAAGCTTTAAATAACACCATACGATTATGACCAAATGTCACCTTCGTTAAGCAGCATAAGAGAAACAGCTGTACAGTACAGTACATACTCAACAATACACATTTATGTGCATGTGTGACAGGTACAACAGCTGTTGTGCATCTAATTCTCCTTTTTTGAGACAAAGTTAGAGGAATTCTAAATATGAAAGAGGAAATAACATGTTGCTCAGGAAGACACCAAGCAACCTGCAGCAAATCCCGGCACTAATTTGCCAAATGAGGCATCTGTTTATGGTGCTGATGCCACGCTCGGATTTCAACTTGGATTTGATGCACCTAACATGTTATGCTGTGTGTTCTGTTCGCTCTCAGTACAAGATGCTAAATTGCAGGAGTGAGAGAGAGTGTGGTTCTTGCGAGGCTGCAGCCTTGATTAAAAACAAAATTCTGGTGCGAGCAGATGGCCGTGTAGACTTCGCTTGCTTGTTTAAAAGTAGGCAGTCCACCCACCTTCCACATTTTTCACACTTTATTTTGTCGAAGGGAAAGCTGAAAAGGGGACAGACTGTCTAAGGCCAAGAAAATAAGAAAACACACTCTCCATTGTTCCAACGAGGACAGAGATTTTTGAGTAATGAATCTGCTTTTAGCTATTTTTAAACTGAAACTCACCTTTGAAAATGTCGGTTGATCCTTGCTTTTTGTGTTTTGCTAATGATGGGAAACATCACCAACTCTGAGGTACATAATGTTGTTGCCAGATGGTAAACTTGTTGATATTAAATGACTCAGACCTGAATCATGGTTTGTCTCGAGGTTTACTAACAACATAGTTGATCGGCACTCAATGTGCAAGCCCGTCTCCTCAAATAAGAGTATTACTTACTAATTTGTTTTTGCTGGAGACACAAAATATTTCCTCACTAGAGGGGCTTTTTCCAATGTAGAAGTGCAAACATTTTACTGAAGCCGTGGGGCAGGTGCTGGGTTCAAGGCTGAAGTTTAGAGTTGAGGCCACAAAAACACTTGTCAAGGTCAAGTCAGTTTTGACTCTTTCACAATTTAAAGAGCAACCTGACATCGACTGGAAATCTTGTTTTTGCTGACCTCCAGTGGTCGGACTTCTCGCCTTGCTGCAGTGATGTACAAGTGCACCCCAGGGTGAGTCAGTGCACTGTGACATCACCGTTAGGTGGGACTACAGGTGCAATCAAGCGCATAGGGAAGCATCTGGAGGCACAAAACTCATCTTGAGGGAATGAAAGTCTTGACTCCTGTTTGCAACGCGCATTTTTCACCCACGGGAGAATTTGCACCCCCTCATTTGAGCAAGCAATACGGCTTCTTTCACTCACAGTCGTCAAAGTTTCCGGTCTATGGGCAAAAACGGTATGTCTATGGAGAAATTTGTGTAAGCGCACCTGAAACCAGGAATCAAAATTAGTTTTGCTCTCAAAAGGCTTTCCCTCCACACTCTGAAATCTTCATCTCTCCAATTTAGTTTTCGAGCTCGCTCGACGGTTTTGAAGTTAACAAAACGGCACTGATTTGTAAGTCAACCTGCCTCAGTGCAAGTTGTTAAATGTGTTTACAAGCTGCATTGCTTCGCCCTCACATTGTTTCTGCCTGTTTATTGATCCCTGAGTGCGAGCTATTCCACCCAGCTGCGATGCTGAAACTTTAATACGACGCCTTGAATTTAAAGGAGGGCGGCTGAGGTTTTGAAGAGGGCGAGAAAAATAATCGTCGGCTGAATCGAACAACATGTCAGGGACGCCTTCTCTTTCCACAGAGCACGCCAATGAGGTCACTCCAGGTAAAAGCCACGTTCCCTTATTGATTCCCCTTATAAAATCTCTACCAATCAACAATAGAGGGCGTGCAGGTAAAGGGAAGTAGCCAAATCAATGAAAAGGATCTTTAAGCTGCAGGATAACAGCGATGTGGAGAAAGGGGCTAGAGATCAATATGAGGGAGATGACTCTAATATTTTTCTACATTCAATCACGGTCTGTGTTGAGGACTGTTTTGCGGGCCAGCTAACAAAGATAAAAATATCCTCTGGAGTTGTCCTTTACGTAGGGAGTGATGGAGGTCCTCGCTGACGGTAAATCCAGCCCGCAATAAATGTAATTTCTAATTTTAAGAGGTCCATTAATTCTTGTCCAGCACCCCTGCCAGTAGTAGTTTTGATGGGGGTCACGAGGAGAGCTAACATTAATAACAACTGCCATATTACAACTAGATGTGGCTGGCGACGGCGTCCCGTTTGACAGTGTCCTCTCGGAAATAACATATGATGCTATTAGGCGCCATTATGGGTCAAACCCCACACAAACACACCCGGCTGATGGGGAGCAACAGTAAATCACTCTAATCCAGCCGCGAGATGAAGGTAGGTTATTCCCACATCGCTGAGGGGACGGGGATTTGTGTCACAAGCTGAGCTGCAGTTTACCAGCTTGAGTCATGATGAAAGCTGTGATAGAGCTCAGCTGTCATTCAGGAGGGCTGAGCCACAAATCTCTGATCACCTGCCTTGATCAGAGGCAAAAAACGAAAAAAAAAAAAAGCCCACGGACAGCACGCTTCAGTCAGCGTGGACGTGATGGGATGCCCACGGGGGGGGAAAGACCCAGCTCTTGAGCCAGTGTGCCAGTGTGGTTGTTTGTTTTTTTCATCACACACTGAATCCTGATGCAGACATTTTCACATCGGCTGTGTTACGAAACCAAAACAAAACAAAACAAACAAACAAAAAAATAAATAAATACAGTGTAAAATCTGACAAGCAGCCAGGGCTTATTTATGCAGGATTATCTTTTTCTCCTTTCTCCGCTCTCGAATAGATCGGGATGATCGTCGCTGATGCAGTTCCCCTCCTGGTCCCTCAAGCAGAGATTTGACTCATCTCCCTCTCATCCTCTTCCCACCCTCAGTCCCACTGAGCCCGCTTGTCAATACAGAGACACTAAATGCTGCCCAGGCTGTCAGAGAGAAACTGCAGCGTGCTGCCTTTCGCACTTTACACACTCTCACTTTTCAGCCTGTGTGAGCACAAACTATCCCCTTCCACGACCGAGAGAAAATCTAGAGGATGAAGACTCTTAGAGGGATGCATTGAGGAAAGGAGAAGGAAAGGGGGAAATTGAACAAGACCCAAACTCTGCAGAAGTTGTTTGCTCTTCTCCACAGAAGGCAGACAAGAAAGAGCAGATAAGGGGGAGAAAACAGTGAAAATTGCACCCCGGGAGAGGCGCACAGCAAGCTTACCTGCCCACGGCGCAGACACACAAACAGATCTGTGGCTTTCCGCTGCCGCTCCGCGCCGCTCCACTCACCTAAATCACTTCCATGACTCACGCAGAGGGAAGATAACCGGCTCTCAGGAAAAGTGGAGTAAACACTCGTTGCAAAGGCAGGCAGGGCGCTCGCTCTCGCTGCAGCGCTGCTATCTCTCATCCTCGTTTCTCCTCCTCTGTCTCTTTCTTTGCTTTGATCTCTCTCTCTCTCCCTCTCTCTCTCTCTCTCTCTCTCTCTATCCAGTGGTGCCCCCCTCTCTCTCCATCTCTGCCACCCCCTCACTCTCCACCACAAGGTGTCACAAACAGAGTGTGTCTGCACCCACTGCCTCTTATTGGCTCTCACTTCTCTCTCTTCCCCCACCACCCTCCCCCACCACCTCTTTCTCTCTCTCTCTCTCTCCCTCTCTCCCTCTTTCTCTCTCTGGATTGTCTGCCTTAAAGAGGCAATGCATCTCACCACAGCTGCACAGAATGCTGCTTATGTGTGGAAAACAACACACAAACAAGCATTTTCAGGTCCTTTTTGTGAGCATCGCTGTCTACACCTAAATCCCGAAATAAGACAAAAAAAAGGCTATTTCTACTTTCTTTTTCCTGCCTCAGTTTAGAAGCATCAAAACATCTGTGTAACAGGTAGACAGACACATGTCCATTATTAAAGATCAAACCTCCACTTAAACACAACTGAAACTCACAGTTTAGTCGTTCTCCTTAATCTCCTACTATGCCTGTTGTCTGCTAATTTTGGTCGGTTTTGATGATGTATCAGTCATCAAAACCAAAACCAAAAGCATCAGCACACAAGAGCCCGGCAACACTCGACACAAATTCATCAGCAATTAATATGCAATAATCATTTGTGAAACATTTGTGCAAGCAGAGCTCGCAAATTACTGTTATGAGACAAGATGCCTAATTTCACCACGACAAAATAAATATAAACACGAGTTAATCACAACACCTGCACTGAGTGTGCTTCACTGAGGTTAGGTTAGAGTCCGAGCATGTTCATGTCATCAATTTTCCCATCCACACTAAAACGTGAGGCTGACGTTTTCACATTTACTCGTTCAGACACTCGACGTTTTCCAGTTCCCGTTTAGGGTCCCGGGTGTGAATAACTCTTATCTGAGATCAAGTGTTTGTCAGATCTGATGTCGGCTTTAAGGGGGCTCTGCTGTGGAAAATTACTGAAACTCCCCTCACTGACAATCCGATGACAATGTCAGGTCAGGTGGACAGAGGTGAGAATAACCCAGGTGGGAAATGAATTTCAACTTTTTCTTTTTTTAAGCTAATTCTTTAAAATTACTTCCATCATATTTTGTGTGGACGGTCATGTGTAACAACATGAAAGGTTTTTTGACAAGAGACTGTCCAAAAGGGTGTGCTGAAATCCTCTTTTCCATAGTTCACCATGTCCCACTCCTCTCTACATGATGGTGGTGAAGCCATTAGGAACTTAGGATAATTGCTTTCTGCTTTAGACGTGGTCGGATGACATGTTATATTAACCAGTTTGTTTCCAGCGTACACCAGCTTTACTCCAACAGCAGAAGAGGGAAGAGGAGGAAAATTTGACCCTAAAACATATTTTAGGAGTAGCTCTTCTTCTTTTGGGGGAAATGGCTTGTTACAAATCGCACCAGTGGCAGCCATTAAGTGTATTGAATTAGGCGTTCAAAGCTTGACCCTCCTTCATATCTCAAGCAACATAAAGATTAAAAAGTCTTTTTTTATGGGGCAAACAACATACGCACAACAGCTCCACAAACCCAAATTTATAAAGGGGTAGAGTTCTGCGATGACCCTATTAATGCAATGAGGTTATTTAATGTTTTACACCCTCTTACATTAAACTCGACTCACCTTTCTTCTTCTCCTTTACTGTCTGACAAATGTTGTTTTTAATTTATTTCTAGTTTGTGTAATTTAAAAATAAACTGCATAATTTCTGCTCAAGATGCAGGAGTCTAAATAATGAACGTTTAAATATAGGTTTGAAAGGCAAATGTATATTTTGCATATATTTTGAAACTGCTCTCACTAAGAGGATCTGAGGACTGTGAATTTTGAGTGGCTGTAGCTTTTAATGATCAGTTCAAACTGGGTCTGCGCCGAAAGAGGGCCAGGAGTCAAGTTGCCAATTTGCAATTATAATTAGCCTTCAAGCCCCTCAAAATGTAGATTACATATATTCTCCATGCCGCCATGTCCTCGTGTGATACTCGTCCTAATTCGCCATGAAAACCAGATTAATGGCAGAATCGCAGATGTGCGCCTGTTGCGGGTGTGAAGTGCTCTCGGTGTTGTCGTGTTTGTGCTTCTGAAAATGTGCTGCAGCTGTTTTAAAATGTAAGCGTCCTAAATCATTCAGATCACACCATGTTACGCAGCGCGCCAACACAGAGTCCCCCGCTGTTACAATACCTCTGTAAGCATTCGTCTGATTCAAGTGCAGCAGCTTTCATGCGAACAGGAAATTGAAGGGGAGTGCTAGGACATCTGCCCCGCTCTTATTGGGAACTGGAGTGTCCGTCGTAATCACGGGGCATCTTCTTATCCTCCTTGTTAGTTTTTATTTGTGGGTTTTATATGACTCTCTGTCTGCTGCATACAATCAAATTTGGTTTAGATTTGGTGCACAGACTTCCCCGGTGGAGATCTGGGATTTGTACCATCTGTATTACTGGTGGGAAGGTTCAACATGCAGAGCTTCACGGTCAGCAGGATTTTATCAGTGCACTACATTTCTTGCAAAAATATAACCTGGAGGACAGATATCAGATATCAAACAAACCTGTCAGTGTCAAAAGAAGTCAGTGCTGCAACGCACGCCTTTGCAGATGTTGCAACAAAAATATTATTGTACAATTATTTTTAGACTTCTAGCAGATATTTGATATTTTGAAGATATTTTTTTCATCTTCCTGAAAGCAGCGTTAGCGTCAATGAGAAATGAGGTCATGTTTAAACTTTTACAATTACTGCATGTATGCATTTACATTACCCTCTCAAAGAATACTTTGTGTTTTTCAAATTTATTTCCTACCCTCTGCACAGCCACTCACTTCTATTAACTTCCAGTACTCTGAAAAATTGCCTAAATACACTCACAATGAGCTTGTGAGTCTCTGGACAATCAGTCACTTTTAGTTATGTTATTTTCTTGTTGCCTGCTCTGACCTAGAAAACTGTGATTCATTCAAGGACACACTGCCATCTGATATTTGAATCACCTGCAGCAACACATTGCATTCATGGGCCGTCGGGTTAGAAAATCAAACTTAGACGATTTATAATAAGAAGATGTAGATGCAAGTTAAGTATAAATTTAGTTGTTTCCTGCAGTTTAGCAGCTGTCAACTCAAATCACAGATGTCAGAGCCTTCTTGAAGCTGGCAACATGTCATGACACGCCAATATGGACAGATTTTGAAATATCCCTTCTTGCAACCACCGCATAATTACCCTGAAATTATGTGCTTTGACTAATAATGATAAAAGATAGAGCTGGTAAATGTTCACTGAGATGGATTATGTGTCTAAAGCACATTTAGGTCACTGTTAGTTGATCTTCGTACGGTTGAGAAATGACTTGAAGCCTGTGTCTGTCCAGCAGTGATAAAAATCAATGAAGACATGCATGTATAGAAAAATGTCAGCAGAAATGTTAAGTGAATGCAATTTGTAGTTAATGAGCTAAAATGTGAAAAATCCCTTTATGGCCCTTTTGCACAAAATCATGCTGAAGTTTTGTGATCTCATATTAGTCAGATCCTTTCAAGTGTCAATGCCAGAGCAACTTTATTATGTTTTTAAAAACATGACAAAACAAAGTCATAGTCCTGTAATGTAATGAAATAATAAAAAAATATAAATGACTTTTTTCACACAAGCTTTAACACTTGAACACTGGCGCATTTAAGGAAATAATGATTAATGTATGTTGTCCTTGAAAAATAAAGAAAAATTAATTAAAAATGTATATAACTTATATAGATACAGTGGCATCTACTGGTGAGATTGCAACCAACCTAAAATGCCCCCACGCCCCTTCCAAACATGTAGGATAAACTGCGGTGGCCCCTCTAAACACAAAAAACAAGAAAGGCCCTCTGCACAGCCAGTGTGTGATTTGTCTGCTCTCGGCTACCATAGAAACAGGACAGTGCAACATGGTGGACTCTGTGAAGAGGACCGGCTCACTCCGACGTAATGAAAACACAACAGGTAATTATACACTAATTAAAATGGTGAATGTTACATTCAATTTGAGTCAACAGAACCCCATAAATCCTACACACTGGTCCTTTAAAGGGGGACTCTGCAATGCAACTTGTTAAATTATGTGAAAAGTCAAGGCGTAAATAATCGCTATTATTGAAGCAATGCTGCTTGTTACCAAGAACTAACATCACAGTGGGAGTCAACATAGTGATTATATCAGAAGCCTAAAGCAACTGTCAATGTTCAGTCCAGTCAAACAGAAAACAGGCTCCAGTACCCAGCAGACCCATCAATGCCTTGATATTCTCCACACGCCTGATTAAAGACATTATTATTATTTATTATTTGCCGTATTTTGTCCTGGGAACTTGGCTGTTAATTCTAATTTCAACAATCTCCTCTCGGAAGTGACTTCATTAGGGGCAAAAGTTCCTTGTCAGCTTCTCTGAGCGGCAAACAAACCTGGAACCATTAGCAGCCATGATGATGAGTGACAGTCAGCTGACTATTGATACAACAAGGGAATGCAAAATTACACATCAGGGGCCTGGTGTGTACTTTAGATATTCATGTGTGCTTTGGAGACAAGCTAAGCTAATTCATGAATAGATGAATAAATCAATTAAAAATTGATGAGGCGATGCAAAGTCCTGCTCAAAGATATCTACGGGTGACTGGTCTCTTGGCGTTGCGCTGCATGACCTTCTTCTCTCTGAGATATGAATATGGATTTCCTGCCTGAGAAATCAACATTGAATGTGTCATATCAGGTCTTAATTAACTGTTTTAAAAGTTCAAGTCGCTCTGAGAGCATCTCCAGCCGACAGATGACACTTTAGACCATCGCAAAAATATAGGAGTAGAGGGGAGAGAATGAGGAGGGAGAAAGAGATTGAATTTACTCAAGCCATTTGACACAGCCACGTCTTGTCCCGCTGATAACGGATGCAAATGACTATTTCCTCCATCTGGAACGCATTAAAGAGAAGATCTTATCATATTTAGCTGCCAAACAAAGTTAGAACTATGACAACGTCGTGCATTGCGAGCCTCGCAGCCAGATAGAGAATGAGTAACAGCCACAGTTACAAACACGCAAGTGACAAAGTCTAATCTTGTTGTAATGTTTTCGTCTGACTCATGTCATCGCTGAGTGACTTTCAGAGCTTTCTTCCAAAGCACTTTGTTCCAAATTTACTGCCTTCACATTTACAGCCAGCCAGCGGTGGAAACACTTCAAAACATTGAAATAAGTCATGTACAATTCTGAGGTACTTGCACGAGGATATTTCGATTTTATGTGACTTTTGTGCATTTATCTGAGAGGTGGCGTTACTGGATAGTTTTCAGGTAAGCATGTACACACATACATATTGATTAAACCAGTGATAACCATTTTGTGTCTGTTCTGAGCTCTTTGTCAAATTTCTGATGTCTATGAGATGTTGAATGTAGCAGCTCCATCAGAGAAATATTTGCCACCTAAATGTCTCAAATGGTTTAACTCTCTTATACTTAATAAAAAATTAGAATTAAAATTAGAATATTGCCCCCCAAAAATTAACATAGATTTATGTAGCAGATCCTCAATCCGACCCCAAAAATCCCTCCGATTTATCTTGTGATCTCTGGAGGAATCTCAACCACCAGCAAGAGCCACTGACTAAATTATAAAGTAGTTGAAATTAGCTCAACCTTGACCAGTTACAACAGTAGGTTTGCTGCTTACACATTGTTGCATCAGTATGAACAACCCAAAAATGTAATATAAAGTAATACATCAGTAACACAGGCAATTTTTTTTTACGTTCAATATTTGAAGTACATTTAGCAGGTACTACTTACACTAAAGTAGGAGATTGAATGCAGGACTTTTATTTGTAACGGAGGATCTGAGTACTTCTTCCACCTCTGAAAATAGCATTAATTCCTGACGCAATGAATGATTAATATGGGACCTTGAGGTATGCAATGAGAGCGATGATTGTGCGAGGTGAAAAAAAAAGTCAATACTTTCCCTCATCTCCTCCATACATCATCAGATTTCCAATCACAGAGGGAATGTAGTGGATCATAGCGGCAGCGTTGAGAATTTTCCTTCATCTCCGGCGGGCCAGCAGCACTTTAGATCACCACCAGAGCCAACCTTGAACTCCATCCATTAGCTTGTCAGAAACTTTGAATTGGAATTGATTCTCCTCGCTGTAATTATTCATCTGCCTCGATTATTTATCGCCATGACAATAGAGTTGGTGCTTTCGTGTAGGTTGTTTGGTTTGATTTTTGGACGCAGAATTAGAATTCAGACAAAGGTGTGTATGGGCCCCGAAACGCTGAACACAGATCCGTCTGGAGCAACAGCTGGGGAAAAGTCAGCTGGATGAAATGCATTTACATCTGTGATTTACTGTGTCTGGATTCGCATTTTGCCGAACTGATTCACAGTGTGCTAAGTTTTATTAGATATTCAGTCATTTGTCATTGTTGTCGCCGTTCCGGCAAACAAAGGCAGCTTAAATAAAACAAGAAGGATGTGACAACTGAGTTTTAAAGGCGACATGTTTTTGAGGCATTATTTCCTGGAGGAGACTTCTGGCTGTTCATGTGGGCGACAGGTGATTGACAGGGAATAAAATGCAGCACTGATTATGAAAACACTCACTCACTCACTCACTCAAAAAAAAAAAAACGATGAGAACACAATGTCGACCAAAACTAAAACAGCATATGTTTACTGTGATGGATTTTGTCACTCAGGGGAAGTGTGAGTGGCAGCCAATGACTGCTTCTGAATGGACAATAATGAGCTTTAATATTTCATGCTAAGAATGTGAAACAGTGGTGTAATCTAAGAGACTGACACTAAAGTAAACAAGGACACGGTGTCATGGAGGTAGAGCGAGGGACACAGTTCAGCAGCACTGCAGAGGAGGTGGAGGAGGAGGAGGAGGAGAAGTGAATGATCCTGGATGAGTGATGTATGCAGACGATGGCACAGCGGGTATCCTAACCTATCTGTCCCCTAACAAATTCACTGCGGGTCCCTGACTGACTGATTAAATGGATAAATGAATGAGTGAGAATGTGAATGAGTTATTTTTTGGCATTCAAAACACACAGAGATGTTAAAATTAAAATTCTGGCAACCTTGCTGCTTGCTTCCTATTTCTGACGCTACTGAAAGCCAGAGCTCTCGAGTACTGGAACAACAACACTGTCTGAGCAACATTTAGGCCATCAAAGCCACACTAGACATTCCCATCTTTATGCTGATCAGATGACAATTTAACACATCAACCTCCTGTCTGAGTGAGCACTCTCGTCACTTTTATGTCAAAGTCATGACAGCCATCGCACAAGGTCAGAACCTGTAACATTTCCTTATCGCTTTCAACATTATACAAGTCTGAATTTAATTCCAGCATATTAACATAAAGGCTGCAGCAGTGCAAAAGGAAACATGCAGAGAGAGAGAGAACAGCAGGTATTGTACTGCCCTCCAGGGCAGCAACTATTTTCATTATCGATTATTTTCTTGATTAATTAAAAAAAAAAAAAAAAATCCCAGCATAGATTCAGATTTGAGCTGAAATCCAAAAATTCGAGAAATCAACAGTCAAAATCGTTGCCAATTTAATTGAATGTTGCAGCTCTCCCAAGATCACTGTGATGACTTTACTATGCACAAAATTATTTTAAGAAACTCACCGACACACTGTGGAGAGTCAATTTTCAGTTGTTGAAGGGATTCTTCTCTCACTCTGTAAAAACTATTTCCCCTTGCAGTGCAGCTGGAGCAGAAGAGGTTTATAAAAACCTCAGATGACCCCTCAAACAACCCCAGGTTGTTGTCTGGCTCTCCTGCACATCACAGACAACATCCCGGCCAGCCTGGACCTTCACCAGTTTGCATTCATAACCAGCAGATCCACAAAGGATGCCATCTCCACTGCCCTCCACCCAGCCTTCACACACCTTGAATATAACAACGGCTACATCAGAATATTGTTTGTTGATTTAAGCTCAGCATTCAACACAATCTCTCCCATGAAACTGACTGGAAAACTGAGTACCATACTCTGCATCTGGCTGTTAAGCTTCCTCACAAACACCCCCCCACACAGTTCAGATTTGTGGTCATTCCTCGTCCACTCTAGCGCTGAACATCGGAGCCCCCTCAGCCCCCTCCTGTTCACGCCGTGCACTCATGACTGCAAACCCCCGTCCGAAATGCAGAGAACTCACTGAATTGTGAATCATCAGCCGGATTTCAAACAAGGATGAGAGTTCACATGTGGAGGAAATCAACAATCTTGTCGAGTGGTACACAGAGACTAACCTGCTCAACGTCAACAAAAAAATAAACCAGCTGACTACAGCATGAGACCGAGGAGAGGAGTTTAGTGAGTCTCAATTAAATTCAATATAATAATATATGTTGATTCCATATATACTGTATGTTAATATATGTGGCAATTTCCATCAATGTCTGAATGAAGCCACATAGTACAGTAACAATAATGCATTTTAAATCCAGTATATTAATTTTAGATTGGTCATGAGGTAATTTTATAAAGAACCAGTTGTACATAGTGTATAACTGACACCTTGGGTGTTAAAGGGTTTTTAACCTGTATTCATGTTGACTGATTGCCTGGTAGCATTTGAAGTTTCTAAACACAGTATAGATGGTTGCAGAGAAGATATTTGCTGTGACTGACAGTTTTGTTGTTTGCCAAACTGAGAGAGGAGGAAAAAGAAGAGATTTAGCTGTCTCCGTGTTGTCTTGGTGTTTGTGAGTGGACGCATGCGTTTCCTGTAAATTTACCAACAAAAAAAAAAAAGAAAAAAAGAGGAATCAATCTGCTCTGTGGCTTTGTTTACACTAGAGTCTCAAGACAAGTCTAAGGGTTTGTGAGGAAATTACTAGGATGGAAAAGCAGAAGAAAAAATACATTCAATTTTCATGTTTCTCTAATGTTTGCTGTGGACCCCTGTGAAATAATGGATTGTTCAAAACAAAAAATAAAACAGAATATAAAAAACGGGGAAACAAATCACTATACTACACTAGACATGGAGTATAGAATGGCATATCACTCTGATGGTGATCTGATATTTTCTGCTGCATGAGAAATTTCCACAACATTTTCAAAGCTATTAAAGATTTGATACTGAAGAGAAGTACTTTTGCTTTCAGGGCTAAAGTGGGTTAAGAACTTACTTTGCTTGCACGCATCTAACTCTTCTCAAAATGTGGTCAATTAAACTGCTGCTTGTGTGTTTAATTATAGATCACTAAAGCTACATTTGATGTCTTAACAGCAGTTCTGAGTAGCTGGTGATCTAAGATGCTAGCTTACCAGCTGGCAAAGCTGTTACACTGTGTACTTATCTATTTGAAATATTAAATCCCCATCAAACAAATATACAACATCAGATAAACTAATATTCAAACGTCATGAATAACTCCATTCTGATGAAAAGGTAATATAAGCCTCTGTTACTTCAAACTCCCAGTTGTTTCCATGTTATTTTTACCACAGCTAATGAATAAGAGTTCACCCAGTTACAAGGCTCTCCTCTCTAAACTGCCAATTGCTGTATTTTCTAACTGCCTGCACCATAATTACATGCTTGGAAGGCGTGAAGGGTATCCATTAATGTCAGCCATGCCACCGTTAAAAGGTGAAAGCAGAGTTACAACAAGCTAAGGGGAAACTCTGTCACCCAATCAGCTGTCGGAGCTCCTGCTGTGTTCCTGCTCCGTCCCCATAGAGATGAGGTCTGAATATTTCATAACCGATCATTTGAAGGGTTGCAAGAGCTCCCAGTGTGACTAAATATTCAGTGAACTGCTACTCACATTTTAACCCGGTGGAACGGGATGAAAGGGAGCATGGTCACCTGGAGGAACGGCCAAAACTCCCTCCATGCTGATTCACTGGGTCAGATTTTCTGAAATGAGATAAATTAGTCAGTGCTTAAATTAAAACATCTTTTACAGATTTTAATAGAAGTGGTCAACATTATACACATTATATGTTTCTAAACCTTCAGAAAGGAATCCCATGGTGAACTTCATAAAAGAGTCTGCAGAAGATTCAAGATTTATTGGTTTTAATGCCAAGGCACTGTAAAGCTTTTAATTATTAGGGCTGCACAGTTAATCAAAACACTATCGAAATTGCAATATCCACATTGAGAAAGCTGCAATTTTTTGATAAAGATAAAATGTGTGTTTTGCTGATATCCGCTGGCACGCAAATCTTGTTCTACAGATGTGAGAAAACATGTATGTTTGATAAAAACCCATACAAATTCTACATGTTCATGATTTTATGAGTATTTTTTCCAGCAAAAAAAGAAATCTGTGATGCAAAAATGATAATTCACACAAATTGTGAATTATATTGTAGTCATAATTTGTCCCAACGATGACGATTTTTCCCCCCCACCACATTGTGCAGACCTTAACAGTTAAATAATCATCTAAGTAACTTATCAAGTAGGAAAGCAATGCATATAAAGGGACATCAGGGAAACAGTTAGGGGCATTTTCTCAGTGCTTGGACATTTCGGACATTGTTTAAGTTTTCTAGGGGGATATTTTATACCTTTGTTAGCGTGTCAACAGAAAAGACATGACAAGAAACACTGGTGAGAGAAATGGAGAATGAAATTCAATAAAGGTTCCCAGACAGATTCAAATCATGGATATTTCAATTAATGGTTGGTACCTTGGCCACCAGGGCATTCAAAGTCTAACCCTAATCAATATCTAAATTTAACTATATTCAACTACCATACCTGACCTCATCTCTCACTATATGTAGTGTGAGCTACTGATTTAAGCCCCAAACCTAACAGGCTTTTTTCTAATGCAGAGACTCTAATAATAATTTCACTGGACATGTAATTTTCATTAAATGTGCCCATGCTGTGTCCATCAATCGTAACCCTGACTCAGAATAGTAAATTAATGTCTGGATAGTTCAAAATGCTCACGGAGCATCCAGCTCGATGCACTTCCAGAGTATCTGACAATCCAGTCATATTTGACTCCAGTGTAATAACCTTAATCAAATACAAAAGTGTCATATTTTCAATCCACCATAATACCAGCTTTCTCTTTGTTGAGTGAGTCATTATTTGAGGCTTTCCTCATAAAGTGAAAAGATGACAAACTCAAACTGGTTGGTGATGATTTTGGCTCACAATGTCCTGAACTGGCACATCATAGTTTGCTTTTACGCATTACTGTGTAGCTTAGTATGTTTGGGCCCAAATCGCAAACTTTTGACATCACTGTCGATTTCTACAGCATGCTTATGTTTACAGACTTTCAAATCTGTTTTCCTCCTTCCCAGCAGCCATTGGTTGTCAGGCATGTTAGTGTGGTGTTGAAATTATTGCTGTGAACATCGACCATTATCAAAGTGATGTTAATTCATTACTGTGCCGTTCAATGACAGTCTGTTTCATGGTGTTGTCATGTTAACTGTAATCTCTTACTTGTTCCACGCCATTTGGAAATGAATAAAAATCAGTGGCAGTCTCACAAATAATTTGCAATATTAATCATAGTCAAGGCTCTTCATTTTTGCCAAATGATTTTTAATTTAGAGGTGTTTAAATTCATCTAAATTTCCACAGAACCTAGAGTTATTTCCTGATCAGTGAAGGTTGCAGTGAACCGAGTCAAATAATATTGCTGTTAAGTGACAGGAAAAAATGAGATCAAATGCAGATGAGCTGCTGATTATACACCCGACTCATCTAAGTAAAAATGAAATCCTATTTTCCCCCATTTTTTCGAATCAAAACAAACACTGAAAAATTAGGCAATAATGAACCCTTATTATAAAAATTTAAAGGGTTATCTGCTGGAGATATTTCAATATTTTTGTTTGCATGAGTCTGTCTCATAATACTTTCTGTCTTCACTATCCTGTCTGTGTCACTAAAGCACAGTCATTCCTACTGAAGACCTGAATCTAGGCACTGTAGTTTTCAGCAGATATTACTCAAACAGGAGTAAATCGTACATTTCCTGAGGATTATTTTTAGCTGCATATTTGGTTGATACACATTTGGCGCTCTTGTGAGTATTTTCAGCCGCAGTGTCTGTGAGACGGTTTCATAATAGTACCATATTCATGGCCATGTAGAAACATGTCATCCAGTGCAACAGTGTGGCTCATTGCTGTGTTTTTAGTAGATTTTGAACAACAATGGTTCTCTATGGCTCAGAGGAATAAGATACAGCAGGCTGGATACACAGACAATACTTGATGATAAGATCAATTCATCGTTAGTTTTGGTCCTTTTGTGAGATTTGCTCGAGATAGAATATAACTAGTCAAATCCTTCAAGAACAAAATTTGTAGTCAATAGGCTTCAAAGTGAAAAAAGCCCTCAAGTATGGCCCCTTGAAAGTGTCCTTGACAAACAAACTCTCTCAGGTCCATAAACAGTGAAAGCAGAAATCCAATTAATGTCCAGTGATGTCTGCCACAAACAGCTGCAGAATACGACAACAGAAAACAAGAAACTGCAGATAACATAGTTCTAGGGAGAGGGTGATAATGATTTGTTGAACGGTTTGGGTATCTGTCCTCATTTTGGCAACAGCCAAATAGAGAGGACATTTTCACTTCAGGCCAATGCATTCACCAAGAACTGCTCTGATCAAACCTCGAGGGTCCTCCAGAGCCTTTTCACCAACATACACCAACCCATCTGCCCACAGTATGTTTCTGGAACAAAGCATTTGGCTCAACCTCTTATCTGGTAATCAATGTGAAGAGACCACTCAACATAATTGATATAGAATGTGATGATGTTTTTTTTTTTCTAGACTCAAGCACACACACATGCACAAATATGGAGCACCCAGCTAAGTGGAGACTGAAGCAGAGAGTGTTCTTTTAGAGAATAAGTTTGCATTTGCATATGAATAACAGGAAATAATTAATTCCTCCTACTTGTTATTGTTCGAACTGAAGCAGTACGTGTGTTCCCTCTAAAATGATGCCATAATGAACAACATGTTGGTGAATGCCATTGTTAGGGATGCATTACCATTGTACTATGTTGAGGACCACTTTTACTATTTCTGAGTAAATTCATTGTAAAACACTTGAGCCTATTTTAGTACATAACATACACATGATACAAATTCATACAACCTCAGTGACAGTATTATGTTTTATTTAGAAAAGGATAATTCCTTCTTGTGTATAGCATTGATAATAGTTAATATTTAATGTCTACTGTCCAGATTTAAAGCATCCAATAAGACGAGAAACAGAAGAACTGCTAAACAAAAAGCCATGTTTGTAACCGACAGTTGCATGCAGAAAAGCAAAACATCAGAGCTTGGGGACCTGAATGAAAATGTTCTACAATAAGTTAACACTAAGCTGGGAGAGCGCAGAACTCCCAGTGGTTTTTTGACTTGCTCAGATGAGTGAGTCAAACATAACAGAGCCATGATGGACGTGGCTCCTGTCTCACCGGGTTTCTTCAACCCCTCTATGAATTATGAATGATAAAGCGGTCGTTTGGATGAAACCTTTCAGCGCATACACAACCAAATGCTGTGTCTTTTTTTACTAGATTTCTGCAGTGAAGTGTGTCACGAAGTGGCATGGTTGAGCTGGTGGACTCAAGTGCAGAGACAAACAGGCAGGATATTTAATGAAAAAAACAAACAAAAAAGGAACAAAAACAATTCATAATCACTCTGTTTCTAAAATGCATTTTGTAGTGTGAAAAGCACCTTTATACCCTCTGACGTCTGACTATGTAAACAAGACCAGCAACTTCCAACACAACAAAGGTTTTCTTGAATATGGTCAATCAAATCTGGGAATGGTTGTGCAGCAAGTTCAACCTCCATACATTAGACGGGAGTAGGGAGCTCATCACAGACCAGAAATTAGCATTCATCTTTTTGTCAACCAAAATCAGAATCTTTGATTTACCCTCAACATACCATAACCAGTTTGAATTCTACAACACTTATGTGTCCACAACCTTGAGCATACCGTAGTTTCCACAAACAGATACTAAGGAAAACATCCATTTAACACATTGCCGTGACAAAACAATACTGAATTCCACAGTTCCAGAATTCCAAAGTAATTATCTTAACCACCTTTTTCCAGACTTCGGAACGTTAGGTCAACGTTGCCCATGATTCATAGCAAAAACCGGTTTTGCTCTTCCGGTAGCGCGAACTAGCTTTTGCCTCTTCGTCGTCGGAGGTCAGTAGAAACCCAGATAGAGTTTGGGATCGGGGGGCCGTTCTGTTGGATGTTTATCGACGAAGTGGTAGGTGCAACCATACACTCTCTTTGTGGGATATTTAGGGCCCGAGCCGAGAGTCAACGACTCACGAGGGACCTATTGAAATTCGAATGGCGCGGGGACGCGAGGG
>JBCAUF010000032.1:13593695-13610139 GCA_038406115.1 Haemulon aurolineatum
AACAGGTAGGTCATTACTACAAAACCTGTTGGTCATAAAATTGCTGTGTTTAGATCACAGCAATGCCATGAAGGTGAAGAGTCTGCACCCAGGAGAAACCCATAAGTGAGAGGCGTAAGATGTTGGATCATATAATAGGAGGCTGCATTGAACATTTACATGAAACAAGCCTATTCCATGTAATGATTGAGCAGATGAAGCCATTGAAGGCCTTTTAGATGAAATTGTGTGCGATTCATTGCAGATTGGTTCTCTTTGATGGCAGGCTTTTCCCTCCCATTTGAATGTGGCCATAAATACTTTTGTTTTCTGACGTGGTTGGACAGCACGTCATAGGATTCACTAGCTTGGCATCCTAGCTGGTTCCCTGGTATTCTTACTTTAAAAACACTCTATCTGGATTATTCTAAGTGACAATGGCATACTGATAGTGTCATATTCATATACATCAAACCCAAAGCAAAGGACTGCGAATTACATGAATTTTAAGACTTTTTATCATAATTCTCTCATATGCTTTTGTGTTGGACACAATGAAATCTATATGCATAATAAACAACTTGAAAATTATATTCCACACATTCAAGCTGCTGGTCCAGTTTTCTAATTTTAGTTTGCTAGTATTACTAGTCTGATGTTGTGATTCTCTTATTGTACATCGGATGGCATATTAACATGAGCTAGAATTATAAAATGTGAATGTACACTTTTCTGCATTTCATGTTTTGGAGACCATAATCTTTCTGTGATTTCAGAAGCAAATCTCCTTCCTCAACCTCAGTGGTCAGTGGTCACTCCGAAAGATCAGAACATTTTCTGGAAGAATGGTAAATCATTATGTTATTATATGCAGAATCTTCATGATGAGGTTCTGATTGTTTATGTACTACTGTAATTGATTTTCTGTCTCCATCTGTGTATGTGTGTATGTTTTGGGATATTTTTGACACCCTTTTCTTCTTGTTGTCTGAAGGGGCTTTGGTCACAGTCACACAGCTCTTCAAATGCTCAAGAGAGCGCAGAATATGAAGCCTAAGAAGCATCTGCAGAAGAAACGTCAGGGTGAGTAAGTGTAGAATTGTATAGGTAAAAATCTATTTGAGCTCTGTATTAATTATATGTGCCTTTTTTGGTGTGTAATGTCAAATGTTAAACAAGATCATTTTGATACATTATTGTATTGTAAAATACATCAATTTGGAGATTATGAAGGCACATATGGTTAGAAGCTCTCACGGTTTCCTTCGTGGATATCCCTCACAGCATAGAAGGAACTGTGAAGACATAAATACTTTTTCTAAAAAGGAAAAAATCCACACTAATTTTTGCTCCGTTTTCATTCCCGTCTTTGTTTCTTCAACCGTGCTTCAACAGCAGCGAACCTTTCCACCTCATGTACGTTAACGAGCCATAACAGACAGCAGAAGCCAGGGCCTGTCGCCTCTTATTGGCCCTTATTTGAGAGCCTGCAAAGGAAATGACGATTGCCAAGAAACCTCTTGACAAGTCCTCCCGTGATGATTTTCATTACGATTCATTGTAGTGGTTGAGTGTGGCTGCAGTGAAAGGTGACCTCACCTCTGCTCTGCTCCAAGAAACGGTAGTCCTGCCACGGTTATCATGCCACGGTCATGTAGAGGGAGGTTGCTCTTTGATCAGAATTGCAAATGCATGATTCCAATAGCAGGGCTCTTGTCATGTTGCTCCACCAACACACAGGTCTATGTCTGCACTAACTCCTGATGGCATCTGCCTCAGTGGAACCAGAACACTGTTCTAATATTTTCCGAATGTTTGGTTCTGGTTTTCTGCTTCTGGTTTTAGGCCTGCCTTGTCCTTCTTTGACCCTCTCTCTCTTTTACTGTCCTAGATCCCTCTGTCCGCCTCGCCTTGTTCAAAAAGTGCAGTTACCAGCCGGGTCCTTTGGAGGCACGGAACAGGGCAGCACAACACAACAAAAATGATATAAAAGGTAGGACTTTACACACATTTGGTAACCCCGCAGAAGGATCTACTTTATTATCATTATTACAAGTTGGTCAGTTGTTTCTATCAGTTTGAGTAACTTGGGCTCAGGGTGTCAAGTCGCGCGGTGGGTTAAGCAGGCACCCTGCATGTAGAGGCTATAGTCCTTTTTGCAGCGGCCCCTTTTTGAATCCCGCATCGGACGGCACTTTGCTGCGTGTCTCTCCCCTCTCTCTGCCTCCATTTCCTGTCCCTCTCTCAGCTGCTCTATCAAATAAAGGCTTAAAAATGACCAAAAAATATACTTAAAAAAGAGTAACTTGGACTCATTTACACTTAATGGGATCTGGCAACACAGTGACATCGCTACAATGAATTTTGAAAGTCTGTGATGTTTCTGGACAAGGAGCGTTAGCAGTCAGCAATTAGACTTGGTGAATTCAATTCCTTTCTAAATCATTATTGTCAAAACGGCACATACAAAAGTATGACAGACTGTAGGATACCAGAATTTCTCTTTAAATGTCGGTGAACCTGTGACGTGCAGGTAAGTGTTCAAAAAACTCAAGTGTATCTGCTTTTCTGAAGTCCTGTGTACAAGTGATTTCACAAAAGTAAATGGGTTTTAACTTACTGCTTGTGACATTCTTTCTTCTTTAAGACTCAGTTCTCATTGATATGTATGGTAAAACAATCTTCAGTAGAGTTTGTAGGTTGACTGTGTTGCAAAGTAGTTTGATAGTCTGAGAAGGCGGCAAAATCCTCCCGCCCTGAGGTGAAGAGATGATTTGGCATTGTGATGTCCACAGCCAGACTTAAAAGGGAGTGAAGGGCCGGAGGGAGGGCAGGAGGGAGGATGGGGGAAGTCGGCTTTTATCATGGGGGCCTGTCTCCATCTTTCCTCTACACCCCACCCCCACCCACCAGGGTCAAGGCCTCACATCCAGAGAGCACGACGCTCGCGGTCATCCAGCAGTCAGACGGACGCTGTAACGACAGTGTTTGCCAGCAGGCAGTGAAGTGACTCGTCTGTCTCTGGTCCAAGTCCAATGCTGCCGTGAGCAGGAAATACCCCTCAGTTAGCTGAGGAGAAATAAAATATGTTTGCTTGTTATTTTTTTTAAACTTTTTTTTTTTTTTGAAGTAGAACAAATCATACCTTAAACTTTGGGATGTTTTTCGTTCCACTTTATCTCCTTTGGGTGGATCGCTTTAGTAATTTGTTTGTAGAATAATTGTGAAGGAGTCCCCTGGTTTCCCTTAAAAGTGATTCATTGCTGTGCAGCCAAAGATCAACAACTTATTTCAATGTTTTCAAAGGCCATGAAGATTTTTTTTATTAATTTGTTTTTTGTCTGCAGCCAGTAAATTGCCAGACTTATGCCAAGCAATGACGGACAAACCCTCCATGGCATTTGGTTCATTGCAGTTTTCCCACCAAGAAATCTATGCCAAGAATTTATTTGCAACATGCAAAACTGAGTTTGAATGTGACAACTGCATGATCTGCAGGTGTATTATGTCAACTTTCAAACACTCCGATTACTGACACTGGAATCGTGTCTGAGCGCAATATAGCCGTGGATAAGCTCTCAGCCAACTGGCAGTCAAAGACCAGTTTCATTCAAATGACCTATTACATTACAACAATATTTCCAGTTCTGTTTCTTTCCAGTATCCTTATCTCTGCTCTCCACCCTCGTCTTGATAATTCATCAAGCAGTACTGGTGTGTTTGAGCAATGGAGTGAAGCGACTACATCATCTGATAAAGCAACAGGGGTCACTGGTCAGGACATTACCCTTCCTTCTCCACTTAATACCCCGTGTCCTCATTCACTTTTCTGATCTGACTGAGAGCAATCCTGTAAAATGCGTAACCCTAGCCAAGTCCATTCTAGAAAAGACGACTCCTGCTGCTTTTTAAAGGGTAACTGTGTGGGTTGTGGCGACGACAGCGTCAGACGTAGTGTGTCGGGAACAAGCTCATGGTGCTGTGATTCTGGGTCTCTGTAAACAGGCCAAAGCCAGCCTCCCCTCTTGCTCCCCTGGTCCTGACCTGTGGAAGACACCCCCTCCTCCGGATCCATCCCCAGTGCCCGGGGCCTAGCCAGCCCAGCCCGGTTCAGCCAGTGCTCCCCGACAGGGGCTAACGTTTCAGGCTTTGAGTCAAGCCCCTTCTGGAGGTGATTAGCCCCAAACCCATGACAGATTCTTTCCAAGATATCCGACGCGGCGTGTTTATTTTATCCGGGCTCTTTGTGTGGATGTGCTGGACATGAGTAACCCACTTGAAATGGGTATCGGCTTACATACCCAGAGAGAGAGATAGAGAGGGAGAGAATGGAGCAGAGCCACAACACATTTTCTTTTTAAAGGCAAAAAAAAATAGAGAAATACATTTTACTTCTTTTTGGATGGTTTGTATCGTCAAGTGTCTGTGTGCTGCAGATGTTGAAGATGTTGTATGCCTACAAGCTTTTCTCCTTGTTTCTACTCTGACTTTCCACCAACGCCTTCCACTAACCACCCCCCCCCGGCACACACACTCCTCCAGCCTCGTTCCTCCATCCAAACTGAGCTCCAACCCCACCAAACATCCGTCCTCATGTCAGAGGGACACGAGGGTATATATTTTTATTTCAGCCTGGAACCCCTACCTCCCGAGCACTTAACTCGATTTCACACTTCAAGTCATCTACAAAGTCCAACTGAAACGCAATCATCTTGTTTATCATCCATCATCCAAACTAACCTAATGTCAGACTATTTACCACCATTCATATGCATCCAATTTCTTCCCCGTAATCTCAGAGCTTCTATTTATGTCGGGCACTGGAGCTCTTTCTTCATAGTGTATGTTTGAGATGCACTGGCACTCGCAGAGACAGACACCCAGCTGAAAACACTGAGCTAGGATCCTCAAATTTCAGACACGCTCTGATTCTTCTTCCACTCTGCAAATGCCATGAAAATAGTAGTACAATACAAGTCTTCATAAACAAACAGCAGGCCAAGATGCAAGTCTGTTAAGTCTCTGAATACTAACCATTGACACGGCACACCATTTGAGGATTTCTTTTTCAGAGCTATGCTAGAAGTGTTAGAAATATGACTTTGGGTCATATTTTGTTGATAGTTGGTAGTGGAAACCAACAGTGAAGTCTTAATATAACTGACGCGAAAATGAAAAGTTAATGGTAAATACATCAGCTGATCAGAATATTATCAGATTATTATTAGAATTGTTAATTCTAATGGCTAATTAGCCATTAGACACCAACATTTGAAACCACACCTACTTTACGCAGTGAATGCAACACGATGAATGCTGCACTGTGAGACATTGTCCAGGCCAATCCCAAAATGTACACTGCTGTCTCACTTCTCATTATAATGGCATGCTTCTGCCTTTAGATGTGATAGGAGAACATATTGATAGTTTGTTTGTTTGTTTTTTAGCACAGTGAGACCTTAAAATTTGTTTTTGGTTGAACTAACCCGCCGATTTACCATTCTCACTGTAGTTGTGTATGATGAACAGTTTGGGATGCTCACTCACGACAACACCAGTTCATCAACTCATTATTGCATTAATTAGGGTCTGCACTGGCTCTGATCCACTGCTTGACCTTGTGTTATTTGGAGGCTCCCGTCCTTCAACCTTGTCAAGAAACGCAGTGCCAACGTCCTCCAGCCCGGTTTTCTGCAGGCCAAAGCCTCCGCCCTCCACCTCCCCAGGTCTCCTCAGTAGAGACGAGATCACTTAATGCGCTTAAGAGCCCCTCTTAACAGGCGTGACTCCTACAGGCCCCCTCCTGATGTCCTGGAGGAATACTGGAGGGGGATTCAGGAGGTTGGAGGGGAAGGGGCGGGGGGGGGGGGGTCAGGAGGGGGCTTTCGTGGAGGGTTCAGAGGGGAAAAGGGAAAGGAGAGTTTCTCAATGCTACTGCTGCAACCCTTGTTTGAAACACATAGTGCAATAAAAAGTGCAGTACATTAGCAAGTTGCTTCTCTGAGGGTTTTTCCTGAACTGCCCATTTCCCATCTCTCTGTGTAGTTTCAGCTTTGAGAAGTGCGAGTAGCCGTTTCCTGGCCTTTGCGGCCCCGGGGGGAAGCATCTATCATTTGACATTTTTAGTAGGGCTTCTCAATTAACCCATGAAAACTGCAAAGCGTTTTTCTCCTTTTTACAGCTCAGCAAAAGCAAGTAAATGGCTTAAGTAAATGCATCATTAGTTCCAGCATTGGGCTGTCAAAATTCATTATCAGTTTACACCCATATACGGCAGCATTACTGTCAACGCAACATAAATGTTTACTTTGAATTACGACCTTATTATGGGATTTCAGCATAACTCGTAAATCAGCAGCTTTTCAGATTTCTTTAACAAACTATTGGAACACTGCTTGGATTCAATTTTACAAAAAAACCTCAAGCCCCAACATTTGCTGGAAAAAAAGCAGATCCTCTCCTGTTGCATCTTTCAGCAACTTTAAATGTATTATAGTAATGCCTCTGACTCCTCCAAACAAATACACCACCTTAAGCCCAAACATAAACACAGAAAGCTTTGACCACTGATCTCTCCCAGCACTGGGAACCCAGCCCGGCTGTAATTACAGTGAAACATGTCAAACGTTGCTACAGATCAGGCTCATGAGTTGTTTATTTGTGAAGCTTGTACTTTGGTGAGCATCTGTTAGCACAACTCCTTCACTGCAGTATTGATTACGCCTCTTGTCATTTAGAAACACGCCACTTTCTTCTCAACTTTCGCTGATTAGGCAGCACACCCATTCATAGCTACCATTGTCATCAAGACTGTTACTTAACCGACAAGAGGGGTTAGAGGGAAAAAAAGATCTCCTGTGACATTTATTTGATGTTTTCTGTCGAGTGCAGTTCGCAAGGCTGAGCTGGGCCTTCGGCAGGCAGAGAAGAAGGACCGATTGAAGCAGGAGCGAACTCAGCAGTGGCTGCACACCCAGGCTGGTCGTTCTGACATGGACTCAGAGAGGTGAGGCACTCAATGTGGGTTATTAGGTGGGCATGGGTTTTGCACAGGTCAAACTGGTTGTTTCTGTTCAAGTTTCTAAATATCTGTCTTTGTGAATCTTGTGGATTATGCATTGTTGTAATTGTTTCTGAAAACATACTTTGCTGGTGAATTTTATTAAAATCATATATTTCGATGTTCTTAGTGCTGCAAAGTCACACTTGTGGCATAGGGGAGGCAATTAAAACATGGGTAATAAACCCAAGGCTATTTGTGTGGCTAGATGCCACTAAAGACATTTTTTGTGTAATTTGGATCCTATCATTGTTAGCATCATTTCACTACATATGTTTTAAGACATAAAAATATTCATTTTGGGCTAATAATTTATGTACATGTTTTCCCATTAAAAGTCCAGTTAACCATTTTTATCTCCAAATTCTTAAAATTAAAACCTACTCCTTTTCCCTCATTGGATGATCCAAAATCTACAAGTATAAAGCTTATCTGCAAGACACAAGACCATTTTTAGTGTATGAAGATGGTATCGAGGGTTTCAAGTTTCTACATCACACTTGTGCAGTTGCATACTGACCATGATTGCATTCCAATCTTGTTGAGATGTCACAAAAATGTGTATGTCTAGGTTTAAGGTAGCTCTGCATATAAAACTTTTTTTTTGTTCTTTATTCCCATGCTCACTTCTTTCAACTGGTTAACTTGTTAATATCGTAAAATAAGACTATGAAGTAATGATTCTTTTTTTTTATGCCGAGGGGCAAAATATCACCAAATTGCTGACATGCCTGTGCTATCCCCTATTTAACAAATGGGCGTTAGGATTATCATACGTGGCATCTGTGTTTATTTTATGATATATCAGAGGTAATTGCATAGAACTGAAGAAGGGAAACTGCTGAATTGATTTGAAATACACAGAGTGCTAAAGGTCCAAATATTCAGCCCTTTTCTGTTGTTGTCTAATCCTCAGTGTACGTTTCTTACCGGAGATCAGCTCAGACATTCTGAATGGAGGCAGAGTGCAACTCGTGGTGAGTATCCTCCCCCTCCCATTTTCCCTGTTTTTCCCGTTTTCCCCTGTGGTTCATTTACTCCAGAATGACAGTGACTCTCGATTTGAATCTTTTCTGGGGGGCAGTCGCATGTATATTAGGGTATGCAGTATTTACATTCTCCAGTCAGAGTCATGTCCCACGCCGTAGGTTCCCTCCCCTGGAGCCTGTCTCATCAGCTTCGATTTAAAGGAGGCAGAGGGGGGAGGCGAGCCTGAGGTTTAGCTCCATTGTGACACTTTCAATTGGCTCAACTGGCTGCAATTTCTTCATTTTACTTGCAGAAATTCAAGTGTCACTTTGGAGCAGTTTGGCTGGACCCGAGAACGATAATGATGTTCGTGAGGTCTTTGAAGTCGAAAACTGCAGGTCTTTCTGTGCCGTTGTAGAGCAGTTTGAGTTACGATCACTGGCAAGAGGAGCCGCCCTCTTCCTCCTGTTCCTTAGATATGTTCAGACTGCAGAGCTGCCGGTTGTTGAATGTTTTTCAAAATGCTGGACTGCTTGCGTGAGACGTGTCATGTTGGGCCTCATTTACGTGTGTGTATGTGTGTGTTTCTGTGTGTGGTGCGTGCAGGCGGACCCAGGATACGCAGAACGTCTGCATCATGCCAGTGGATTGTGGGCCAACAGCAGTTTGACTGCCCAGCCTTGCAAAGAGAACAATTATCCTCGCAGAAACTCTTTGGGTCATACAAGTGAGTCTTGTGACCTTCTCAGCCTATCCCCTACCCCAAATCACTCTGTTACTGGGAGTTTATATTTATATAAAAAAACACCCAGCATGGTTTGAAACACAAGACTCAACTATTCCCTCAAAGCAAATTATTTGTGTCACTGACTCTGTTTTTAACCTTCTCTCACAATAACTGGTAATCCAGATGGATGGAAATAGAGATATTTATTGTCTGTGCTTAATTCAGAGGTCATTTAGAGAACTTTGCATATCCTGTTTATATCATGCAAATTTCTTATTCATGGCAACTACGAGCTGACATTTATAGCGTCTGTTTTTCACTGACTGAAAGTTTAACAACAATATAGTCAAGACTAATTCTAAACAGCAGCAAGCACACAATACCAATAGCTGACAACTACATCAGCATTCATGTGTGTTTGTACTGACTGATGTGTCAAAGTCGAACTTTCTCTGAAATCTCATGCTTAAATCCAAGAAATCATTAATTGCATTTGCATGCATATTTTTGTGTACACATATGTGTATATACCTGTACATTCAGCACACATGTATACAGATGTTTCCATGTTTGCACACTTACCCCATGGGTCTTGCGTCGCACAGACCTGTGTGCGCCGAGCCAGGGATAAAGGCTGCTGCTTATTCAGCCCAGACTGAGCCCACCGGTCGGCTGCTTCAGGAGGGGAGGGGAGAGCCACAAGGTCGGGCCGGGGACAGAGTGCCGTGAATTTCTCCTCTGACAGGAAACGGGCAGAAAGGGGAAAAAAAAGTCCGTCCTTTCAGTGAAGAATGACTGGTCCTTCTGTCAGGAGAAGTGGGGCTCAGGAGTTTGAATGACAAAGATGCTACTGACAGGCTGAAAGCAGATGACCACATTAAACAAGCTCAGGAATCTATGTGAAGGAGAGCCCTGTCCCCGTTAACGAAGCCAAATTGGATTCCGATGATGATTTCAAAATGATATGCACGAGGTGCTGCAGCAGCAGCAGGAGCGGGTGTCGTCGTGCTAAGCAGGCAGACTGTTGTTTTCCTCAGGAGTACTCCTGGGAGAAAGAAGGCCTCTTTTGTCCAGTCTGATGAAGACACCACTTATTGAAATTGCCCAGGACAAATTGAAATATGAATGTATGTGTAAGGCTAGAGCATTTCTCAAAAAGCCAATTAGATAATTCCTAAACTTAGCAAGGGCATCTAATGGTCTCTGTGCTATATCATTAAAAAAAACTCATATCAGAGGGAATGGCTTACTTGGGTGAAATCGAGGAGTCAGGAAAGTATGAAGGCAGCTTCTTTGACAAAAATCTTTTTCTAGTCAGGCCACACGAATCACGAAAGGGTGAGACTGAAAAAACAAACATTATTTATCAAAAAGTTGTATATCCTTTGCTCTGAAGTGGCATGCATACATCAAAGTGAAGGTTTAAAGTGAGAAGGTTCACTTCGTTTGCCATAGCAGTAAAGACTACATAAATACTCTATAACCTACTCTATAACCTATTGCAATGCGATACTCACCACTTGCTGGGATGGTGCCATAAAATGCGTTTCCAGGCTCACAAAATATTTTCATTACACGTGCAGAGGAAACCGCTTAAGTGCGCATATCTGCTCCACCAATTTTGTCCCCTGTTCAACTCTAATAGGAGTAAAATGATCGAAAACAATTTGTTTGGTCACAGCGGTTGGCCCAAATGTGTGGCCATTTGTTTATCTCTATACATTTAATGGCATGACTGCACAACTGGCATTGAAATTAGCAACATGTGCACCCAAGATTTGCATTCTGTTTTTGATTTAGGACAAATAATTGGACAAAAGTCTTTAATAAACTGAGTTCAGCCACCAAAGCTGGCCCAAAATTTCTGAAAATAAACACATAAGACTGTGGTGATTTATCTTTAAACTACATTACACAAACCACGAAGAGAGGAAAATCACTACGTTACACTATGGACATGACTTGAATCAAAAACGAGGATTAGGTATGACTTGTGAGTGGATGGATATTCTATACAGTGTGCCAGCTGTGCAGACATTTGGAGCTGGGTTAGTACCTGCGATGCGTCTCAGGCCCCCCCACGTCCTCCAGAGCCCTCCCCGCTGTTTGGCTCCCTGTGTGGGGAGGCTTGGGAGACCGTGAGCCTGGGCTCTACACGTGGAATGCATCATGCCTGGTAGAAGCGCCGCCTTTGTTCTGTGTGTTTGAAAAGCTTTGTACTGATCCCCAGGTGAAATGGAAGGGCCTCTGATACAGCACACAGCGCTCCTGAGAGACAGAGCGCACAAATACAAAACTTGCCTGCTCAGATTTAAGTCTTTATACTGAGATTTAATTTGCTGTTGTCTCTAGTATTGTTACAGTTGATTTCCAATATAAAATCCTACTTATTATGCAATATAAAACAATAAACCCATACCACATTCATTGCAGCTTTTATATTTCCTGATGAGACTTTTTTAAATGCTTCACTCACATTTACACTCTATTTTAACCGTTGAAATAGATTCAGTTCCCCAAATAATGATCTTCAGCATTCAGCTAATGCTTTGATAAACTGTAGTATGGATTGGCTTGTTAGCAAATAATTAGACTTTGCAACTGCAAGAGAAATTTTATGGTTTATATATTGTGCAAAGTCAAACTTACAGAGTATAAATAATGCCTTATTAACATGTTCACGGAAGAAAGAATTTTCATAAATTCCACAAAAGACAACATGAAATCATATTTTGACTCTGTCCCTTCACGGAAAAAAATCTGGTGTACAAGAATTAATACATTGACAACAGCAACAGTTGGTTTTGAAAGGCATACATTGTCCTTCCTCTCGAAACCGTTTTTTTTTTTAATGATATTGATCTTGTACAGACCATTGAAATGACTGAGAAGACAACAAGAGCCAACCTCCTAACAAAAATTCCAGTAAAATCATGAATAGCGTGAGTAAAAGTTGCAGGAACAATATAGGATTGAGTGTTTGGCATCAAATATTTTGTTTAAATAGCCCATATTATATGAATTACCATTTAATGTCTATGATGGATTGATTTCACACTGGTTGATTTACATACAAGATATTGCGTATGCATTTTCCTTCTATGTCCCCAGGAGAAGAGGTTTCATCTCCTGAGCGAGTCTCGTCTGCTCCGTCAAAAAGGGAGCGCATCTCCTTCCGAGACAACCCTGTCCAGCTCAGCGGCGGCTGGGGAGGGGGCAAGAAGAGGGACAAAGTGCACAAGTAAAACTCAAACCTGTCTACAACCTCTACACATTTTTTTCTGACCAACCCAGTGCTAGATACTGCAATGGCAGACACGGCAGTTTTTCTTCACATGCATTTTTTGGTGGTATTTCCATTTTTAAAAAAATATATAAATGCATCTAAGGACGGTATGTACTGATGCTTCTTTTGGATTTTGTAACATAATGCTTATTAAACAACGTGTTTTGTGCAAAAAAACCCACAAACATTGTAAGCCAATATTTAAACCAGTAGATTTTAGTCTTTTCCTACCATGAAGAAGACTTTCTTTATTTTTATTTATAATGCTATTTTATCGCCTGTGCTGAATCTCCCTGCAGCTGTTCGTTTTAAACTGAGCTGAAAACTCGAGCTCCCTCTCCTGAAAATTAATTAAGACCAATAGGACCTGGACCAGCCCAAATATCTTCAGGCACTTCCATTATGTTGATTCTGCTCAAGTGTCCCTGCCTGAACATGATCGCAGCCAACCAGCACCAAAACACATGGAACGAAACCTCAAACCTTCAACAAATGCCACGCTTCAAATGCAAATGATGGCACGAAACAAGAACCGGGACCTTTAATACCTGTGGATTCCCATATCTTAGGATGCTGAATTGTTATCTCTGTGCTAATTTACTCTCTTGACAAACAAATATAGTAATTGTAGTTTATAAGCATGGGAAGAGACTTGCTTTTTTCCCTTCCCCTGTACTCTCTTTAGAGTAGCATTTAATAAAGCCCAGATCTGAGTGCAATTTCTGCATTCCATGGCTATATTTAGCTGCCCCTCGCCAACAGTGGACTTGAAATTACTGCTTTTATGAGCCTAGCACAAACATTGGTGTTAGAATTAGAATGATGTTTTCTTTATTTTGAATCGTGGATTATAATGGCCTTGTCTGTGTATTTGCATTTGGAGGGCTAAGGCGTCCGTCCACAAACACTGCTCTACCGGAGGCGGTGAACCTCTTGGAGGCTTGGAGCTTCCTCGCTGGTCCGCCGCCTGGAAATGATAACTTAATGAATGTCAAAACAAATAGTCAGAGCTGCAGAGTGGCTCCCTGGCAGGAAATGCATGTCTGTCTATTTACTTTCCCTCTATCTTTCACTTACACATGTCTGGAGGGTGTGTTTTGACTGTACGCGAGCTGATGGGGGTTTTTATCTCGGAGAGTGGCGTATGCCAGAGATGTGGTGGTCCTGCCCACTTGAGGGCTGTTGTGAAACTCAAGAGCTCCATCCTCCTTAAGGGGGGAGACTGATTCGTCAGGCTCTCTGGGGGACATCAGGGGGGTGTTTCTTTGTCATTAGACTGTCATTGCATAGCTGTGATGCTGACGAACTCTGATTTGTATTGCACATATGTACGACATGAACAGACAGGTGACATTTAAGGTCCAGTGTGTAGCGTGTGTCAGCATCAAGCGGTTAAGTGACAGAAGCCGACCAACTTGCCTCACCCTCCCCTTCCAGAAACTACGGTGGCCACAGAAAATGCATAAGGCCCTCCCAGTGTTTGGTGATTCCCTGCTGGGCCACTGTAGAAACATGGCAGTGCAACATGGTGGACTCCATGAAAGACGATCAGTCACGTAAACATTAAAGGCTCATTCTAAGGTAACAGCGATTCTTATTTTCAGGTGTTTATACAGTAATGAAAACAAACTTATGAATGCTGTATTCCACTTCTGCCAGTAGATCCCCCGAATCTGTCTCGGTATTGCACACCGAACCTTTAAAGTACTGCTTATGCATATCTTGTCACTAATGTTGTTTAGTTTGAAAGTTCAGATTTATTCTTCTCTTCAGTGACTGCTTCTGAAATTATATTGTTAAATCGTCACTGACCAGTCCTCGTTAGATTTGTTTACTTTTGGGTTATGAGTAAATTACATGTAACCGAAGACATCCAAAATCCATGGCCTGATGAAATGAGTGCTCTACCACACATTTAGATAAGATGAAGAATGTCCCTCTCAGCCCAGACTGCCCTGTCAGCCTGACCTCAAGTCAGCAAATGTTGTCAGAGTCTGGCAGAGAGAGGTTTTGTATCCGAATCTCTCCAAGTCCTTCTTCTTCACATGCGTTAGAGGACCATAGCAGTGAACTTCTAACATTTTTTTTGTACATTTTTTCGGACCATTCTTGAACGCATGCAGTGTGGATCTACAGTATTGGTTTCCATTCATTTCCCGAAAATGAAAATGAACAAGCAGACTCATAAAACTTGCTGAGGTTGTGTAATTAATAACAGCGAACAAGTTTTTTTTCAATTTTTTGTTATAATGTTATAATTCCATAATGCATTTTATATAATAGAAAAATAATGTAATTTTAAAATTGAACACATTTATAATTGAACACATTTATAATTGAACATTTAATTTATATGTAATATGTAAATTAAATGGTGCCAGTTGCTGCGTGAAAAGTTACAGTCTCCAGAATACAACAGTGTCTCAAACAGAATGATAAGTTATAATGTTAAGTGTAAAAGGACCATACTGTTGTGTATTGTGAGAAGGACAGTGCCTCCAATACGAAAAGACAGTGCAGGACATACAATGGACAACTTGCAGCACATGTGTGTGTAAGCTCCATGACATCATGAGGGAAATGAGGGAGTAAAGCTAATTTGAAGGTCTAGTAATGTGCTGTTACATTTATTGTTCGAATAAATAGTAACAGATACTGTGTATGTCTCGGCACTGGAAATATTTCAGAATATAAAATAACCTTAAAACCCACAAACACTTACCAACACAGTTTCTTTTCTTATTTATTTCTGCCTCATGACACAATTAGCCAGCTTCTCGCGCCAAAGTAAAGAAATGGGAAATGGGTATAAACTCTGAGGAATGTGCAAGCTCTCCTGGAAATGTGAGCCCGAAATCTGGAATAAACTCACACAAGCAGAAACTATTCTGCACTGGACCCTGGTAAAAGTCAAAGCTAATTTATTCCCTGAATGACATCTGCTGGCTTAAAATATTACTTAGATGAAAACGAGTCAGAGTCACTCTTTTCATAAAATTGAAGGCAGGACTGATCTCACGGGTAGCAAGCCTTGAGAAAATTACCCTGACGGGTTTAGACAAATTTAAAAGATTTTTGTAACTCATTTGTAAATTGAGATGAGAACAGAATCAATTAGATCAGTCAGCAGTCGGAGAGCTTGTCTCTGGTATTTCCGACAACGATCCTCAGAGCACATTTATGGAAGTATGTGCATGGATATGTACATGTGTATGCATGTGACACAGATACACAATGGTTATGCCATGTATAGAATTTTACTACATTGTGAAAAGTATTATAAAATACATGTTTATACACACATTTTATATCTAAATTTTTATGATAATGCATCCTTGTAATTGTGTTTTTAATAATAACGTCTGAGTACTGCATTGCATTTTTTTGCAGAAAAAAAAAGATCAATACTTTATTTTTATTGCATCTACAGCAAAAGTGCCTCTAGGTTTGCCTGTTTGTGTAAATGATAAACGGTGTTTATTTTGCTTCTGGATTCCTTAATTATTATAAAGCAAATTATTTATTTATTATAACCCTGTACTATTATACTGTAGGTATCTTATGTGTTTGTGCGTGTTCTTGATAAATGTTTTTTGACTTTTATCTTTTAAATGAAATTAATATTAACATGAAAAATGTCGTAGAAGCTTCTGTTTTTACATGTGTGTTTTGGTTTAACCTAAATCTGCCATGTGTTTTAAAATGCAAGTAACATCAAGAAAATATTTTTAATGTTAGTGTCATTTAAAATGTGATAATGTCATGCTTACATCACTTTTCTTGATTACTGATGTATGCATGATTGTTATTAATTATGAAAAACACTTTTTAATGTTAAAAGTGGTTGTACGAGGACAAAATCTTCTTGGGATTATTTTATCGTTATTAATATTTGCATCAGCCTTGTATCACAGCATCTGGATTTAGTCTGATGGACCCTGCTGGCGGGTTAGTTCTGGTTTCAGTCATAGGTGACTTGTATAACATGTCGACTTGAACCCAGATGACTTGGTCATGTGACTTAGAGCTGAAGTTTGTCAGCGCTCAGGAATGCCCGACTTCTGGAAAAACAAAAGACAAACAAACAAAATGAAAACAAACTTTTAAAGCACGAATGAGCTGCTTTCACTTTTTGATATTCAGCTCACCAAGCCAAATGTTCTGCAGGCTCAAATGACATTCATTGGCTCCAAAAAAAAAAAAAGTGACTTTTGGGGAAAATAAACTCTGGTTGTTTTTGTGTTTCGTGGCCGGCCAAAGTTTGAAGACATTTCAATAGATTGAATTAGACCCAAGGGTGGCTTTAGGCATCATGATGTCATATTTTTGCCTTCTGAAGTGGCACGTTTTGGCCTCTCAGGCTCTAGTTTGCTTGGGTTGGACTGCGATCAGTCATATTAAGACTAAAATGATAATTAGTTCA
>JBCAUF010000032.1:13610239-13630910 GCA_038406115.1 Haemulon aurolineatum
AGTATTAGTCTGACTGATTGGCCTAAAACTGACCAAGCCCTCCAATGTTACAAACCCCATGTAGTATCTATCGTGGCAGGAATTTCCAGTCGTAGACCCACCAAACCTGAGTGAACTTTTCACATTTTCTCCTCAGCATGAGCCAGCGTGCGAGGTCATCCTAGAAGCCCAATAAGACACCCCCCTGCTACTTAAGAGCACCTCTATTTATTTTTATTTTTTCTCCCGTGGCACCGTGAAGCTCCAGGTAACTGCCACTGACCCCAGAGCGAACCAAAGCTACAGCCGTGGCGTGCATTGCAGGTGGTGTGGCTGTGGGTGGAGGTGTGGAGGTGGGAGATGGGCTTTGGTTAGTGGTAATATAATTCTTCCAATAAGAAGAAATAGAAGAACTGCTCTTCCTGTGCTTTTCTTTTTTTAATAAAACCTCCCTGTCGAGCCGTGTGTGTCTGCTCCTGAAGGCTGCTGGCTTCAATGAAACTCAACTTTCCTGCATAAGGAGGATGTTTGTTCTTTTATTCAAACAAGAAAGGGGCAATACTTTATTTACAGGACTTTTGGTTGTCAAATATGAATCCTAATATGATGTTATTCATAGTACAATTTCACAGAGCAGAAATGCAAGTTCAGAGAAATGCACTTTGCAGTGGTCACTTTAACAGCATGGAGCTTTTTATGCTTTTGTGGCAACTGCTTTTAGTTTGACATAGACACTCATAACTCGTTATCATGACAACATTGTATGAATGATCTGACAAGTGGCTGTTCCAAAACGCGATTTTTTTTTTTAGAATAGCAACTGCAATTCGTGGAGACACGTACCGAACTGTCGAACATCGTTGACATTAGATTGAGTCAAAATAAAGACATGCATATTTCGTGAGGTTCTTCAGTGCGGCTCAAGTTTAATAGTTAAGGGACATTGAACATAGCGAAAAATAGTTCTCATTTTAAGCCTCTGAATGTATTTTCTGTCATTGCGTGTCAAAATGTCATGAATAGGCCTGAGTAAAAAAATGGGAATTCTTTTATTCATTAAAATCCCTTCGGATCGGACTGCGTCTTCAGTCTGAAACATGCGCACGAGTTAATAACTATTAGATAATTAGGACTACCATTTCTTGAGAATTAAAAAGGGGGGAAAAAGATTTTGACCCTTATTTTCTACAGTATGTGTCAAACACTTTTTTTCGATAAGGCTTTTATTGCTTTTCTTAAACCAACAACAGCTACAAAAATAAATTTTCCGTCCTAGTTTTTCCTAATTAAACGTTAGAATATACATATGACGTGTATGGACTTAAAATTAAGTAAATACAAAAATAGTACTAATAATAAGTAGTGTAATAATTAGTGTGCTGTCACATAAATACAACACAGTTTACAAATTAAAGATTAAAGAAGAGATTACAAATAGATTTTTTAAAATGTATTTCTCATGCATCTTTTGAGTACATTTTTAAGCTGTTGACTTTTATGATAGTCTACTTCTAAACTTAGATGCAAGTTAAACTGACCAAACACGAAACGAATGAAGAGCAGAGCTGAAAATATCCACAGGCTCAGATTAAATCCCATCTGCAGTTACAACTTGTCGCTGCAGATAAATGATCGCCTCATTCTGGATGTCTAAACATGTTGTAAATTAAAGTCAGTTTTGATTGTTTCCTCTCAGAGTCGTTGTGGGTCTAGAATCACTTCAAACTGCTGTTTGGTTTGGATTCAGGTCGTGGGAGGAGTTCGGTGCTGTTTCATATTCAGAGAGGAGGGGAGGGGGGTTCTTTAAGGACCTCATTCTCTTTGGGGCTATAAAGACGTTGTGCCTTCAAGACAGAGCAAATTAACTCCATTGGCGAAATATTGCATTTCAAGGCATTGCTCCGCTCATCGGTCCGCGACGGCGATTCGTTTCTCTTTTTTTATGGTGACATTTGATTAAAGCGAGCTGATTTCGGTTGAGATGATGGAGTACATGGAGGATAAGTTTGCGTTGAAAAGCCAAGCGATGAAGGCCAGCGATTACTACATGGACCAAGTCATGGAGAGTCTGGACAGCGCGCAGTACTTCACCAAGTCTTCCCCGAAATGCGTGCAGGCCTTCGGGCTTCAGAGCGGCGAACACCGCTCCTCGCCCTGCGGAGACCAGAACGGTGCGTAAAAGCCTGCTTCCGTAACTTTTTGTGCGTCAGTTATACAGAAGATGGTCTGCATCTGTGAATGAGTTACAGAGAGAAACCAAGAGTGACATTTAATTTACATCGTTTCTTTTTCCTCCAAAACCTTTTGATTTATGGCGTTCATTTTATATGAGATGTGGGTTCTCTTATAATGATATTATATAATGGTTATAATTAGCTCTATAATGTTTTAGCCATTTCTTTTTTTTTTTCAAAATAAATTGTTAGTTGACTATTTAAAAAAAAATCCCACGTAGATAAATTTTGTATGGAACATCTCAATGATCAAAGCTGACCTATAGATTTTCTGTTTAAAAAAACAAAACAAAACTAATTATCCGGATCCATTATTACGCTTCACGTTGCCATTAGTGTAATGACCAGGAAAGTGTAAAAAAGCCATTGTTATTAATTTATCACTTGTTCATTCCAGCCAATTACGGTGTGCCAAAAACGGACGACGACACTTTGCACTCAGACCTCGGGAGATCGATGGACAATTGTTGCAGTCTGCGGGCGTCTCCGGTGACGACTGGACAGGAGAAAACGGACTTGGACGACATGGGGGACAAGTGCGACAGTAACGTGTCCAGCAGCAAGAAGAGGAGACACCGGACGACCTTTACCAGCGCGCAGCTGGAGGAGCTGGAGAAAGTATTTCAGAAGACTCACTACCCAGATGTTTATGTGAGGGAACAGTTGGCCATGAGGACGGAATTAACAGAGGCCAGAGTGCAGGTACAGTTTATCACCAGGCTCAATTTTTGTTAACTTACACGTATGGAGAATAGAAAGAAAAAGAAGCCACGAAAGAAGGGAAGGAAGAGGAACCGTAAAACGATAAAACATAGATGTGGAGCAAAACACCACAATGCGTAAAAACCCAAGCAGCTGACATTAATAGGTCTGAACTACAAAAATATGTTTAGTAATTAAAACGAATGTGTTACTTGAGCACACACGGTTCGTTTTTATCTAAACTAGTACAGAAGAAATAATTTTGATATCTAATCTGCTGCAGCTCTTTTTTAAAACAGTATGTTTTCCACAATTTTGGTTGAATCTTGTACGCAAATGGACTGTGATATTTTGTTTTAAAAAATGTACGTTTTAATTGATTTGATTTATTCTCATTTTATTTTATTTCCTCGTTTTTCTCCAATCAGGTGTGGTTTCAGAACAGAAGAGCGAAGTGGAGGAAAAGAGAGCGCTACGGGCAGATCCAACAAGCCAAAACTCACTTTGCAACCACTTACGACTTATCAGTGTTACCGAGGACCGACAGCTACACACAGGCAAGTTGTGTTCAGCATTTTTCTTTCTTTCTTTTTTTTTTTTTTTTATAAATCGATGTCAAATCAACCTCTGATGGAACTTTTAGTCTAATCTATTTGTCTTGTATGTAGCCAATGGGAGCCGGTGGTGCGTAATGCTCCCAGCGGCCTGCATTAGACCCTCTTTTCTCCAAGTCCTCTCCTCTAAGATACGCCATTTATGAAAGTCACAAGAAATGAGCGCTTTTCCCTGTATGAATCAGCGCATGTCATTGCTGCTCTATTAATCAATTATTATGAAACGCATCTTCCGATAAGAGGCTGGACGCTGATTAGAGCCTCTGTGAGGTGCCACAGATGAATTAATGGCCTTGTATCAGATTTCATGTTGGCTGAACATTCATCTTGCAGTTTGGACAAAGGTCAGGTACAAGATGAGGTGAGAGGAGATGCGCAGTGTCAGTGTTTTCTGTCAGAAACTGAGATTAGGCCTCTGGTGGAGCCTTTCGGATGGAAATATGCAGGCAGCAGCTCCTAAGAGATGTGTGTGTTGACATTTCCAGTGTACAGAAAGCAGCTTGTGTGTTGAATTCAACACAAGCTTCAAAGAGGTTGGATTTTTTTTTTTTGTGTAAAAAATAAAAAGTCAGAGTCACAGCTCTGTCGCCCAAGACCAGGTCCGAGATCTGCTGGACTGTCTCATATTTTCGTCACACATGTTTCTGATGATACTCCTGGACACTAGCCATGCCCTCTCCTGCAGCTATTCTGGATTACTGTCATCAGATGGACTGTCCTACATGTAACTGTGTTGGCAGTGGGTGGGGTTTTGTCTGTCTAAGTACAGTGGACATGGATTGGATTCTTGTGGGTTTTAAAGAGTTTTGGTTTTGCTTTGTTGGCAATGAGTGTTTTTGGCCAATAATGTTGCTTTCTGGGCAAAGGCCGAGGTCCTGCTTATTGATGGCACATGTTGACAGGAACATGTTAGCCAAGCTGTTCATGCTCCAAAGGACGTTTGTCCAACTGTCAGAGTGGACTGTTACTCCTCACCAAACCACTGGTTGGTTTGCGGTATTTGTTGAAAATGTCTGAGGTTTACTTTGGCAAAAGGTGTTGTACAGTGGACATTTGGTTCAGTCTTTACCCTTTTGCAGTTCTCTGAAGATGCTGCATGTTTATTTGTTTAATGATGTAAAATTTCTTGAACTATCCGTGTGTATTTTTAGTTTGTATTTATTTCAAATATCACTTGGGATTTATGTTGAGGGGAAGAAATCTCTAGTGGCACATTATAGTCACCAGATACAATTAAGGAACAAATGAATTTGCATGCTATTCACATGCTACTTATGTACACTGGCTCGTCTTCTCAGTTTGATTGAAATCTTGGCAAATGAGACCGAATGAACTGCCTCAGAGTGAATGAAGTCATTTGAATGTGACTGAGCTGTCACTCAAGTCTGCATTTTACGTTAGACGGACACGCTGCTCTCTGGAGCCCCTGTCTTTGGTCTTGTAGTGTTCTTGAGATCGTATCTCCCCTGTGTGTCCTGTCTGTATTCTGATCATCCAATAAAATGCCAACGGAGGCAGTGTGACACTTTTATGAGGAATTTTTAAAAATCCCAAAATCACAAGACGCTCTGTGTCCAAGGAGCTGTTGAAGTCTTTCTACATTCCCATGTCTGCACCCCAATACAATGTAAAAGTCAGAAGTAGATCTCAAAATCTAGACAAATAAACCAAACCTACTGTATGCCCAGATAGAGTAATACAATCTTGTGCAGTTTTCATTGTCTGTGTGAGAAATTTGCATTTTTTGGCCAATCATTCAAATTTTTAACAGAACATTTCCTTGTCGCAACAGCAGTATTTCTAGAGATTCTTTTTAAATGCAGTACGAAGTACATTAATATTCCTGTACATTACATCTATGACAAAATAATCTCATTTCAAAACGTGCACTTACTAACTTTTTCTGAGCTTTCAACTGAATTTCATGATCTTCATAAGCAAGTGGAATGATTCAGTTGTCATTGTGCGATGTGTTTCTATTGTATAAAGTTTAAAGACTTATCCATCTATATATGCTAATGCACAAAAACATCTATGTGCTGTGTGTACAAATCTTTCTGTATGCTTATTATACCTCTATTAAAGGAATTTTGGAGTATGATGAAATTTAAGTCCGTATCTAAAATCATCTGTTGCCTTTCAGATTCCCAACAACCTGTGGCCGAGCCCTGCCCCTGGCGGCTCCGTGGTTTCCTCCTGCATGCTGCCCAGAGGCTCCCCTCCCTGCGTCACCTCCTACTCGCACTCCCCTCGTTCGGCGGCTGCTGCCCCCGACCATGGCTACGTGAGTTTCCCCAACCAGCAAAATCAGTTCGGCCACGTCTCCCTCAACAATTTCTTCAGTGCAGACTCCCTCCTCACGCCAGCCTCCAATGGTCACCACGCCTTCGAGACCAAACCCGAGTTCGAGCGACGCTCGTCCAGCATTGCTGTGCTGCGCATGAAGGCCAAGGAGCACACGGCCAACATCTCGTGGGCCATGTGATCAGGGTTCCAATGTACATGTCTGGAATGTCTGGATAATGTGTGGAAAAACAATTTTTAGAATTTCCAGTTTTTGCAAAGTGTGGGGATTGCCCAAAGAGTCTCAAATAATATTGAAAACAAGCTGTTTTTTCACTCACAGCACAGATCTAGCAACATTTCATCTACACACTCGACGTCACTTATTAGTTTTTGTGAATGAAAATCACTTACGGAGTGATAGTGGCCACTCAGATATTCATACCACCCTGCTATTTAGATCTGCATCATATGTAACTCTGACCCAAGTTTTATCTACTGAATCAAGAAAGTAGGGTCTGCAAGTGTGTACTTGGAAAATCAGGATTTATGGACTCTGCGTGTTCTAAAAGCTGCAAATTAATAAGCTCAAGCTAGTAGCAAAAGATAATTAAGTAGTTATAATGTTGTGTGACAGAGCATCAGCTGTGTGTCTGGTCTGAGGCAGATTACAGCAGGGTGCAACGGTACTATACTGTCAAAGACCCTTGATAGTCTCGGCCTTCATATGGCTTAACTAAAGCAATACATTCATTTCATTTAGACTTTCAGGGTAATGCTCAGTGCATTGTTGTTGAGCCCCACAAACTGTTGAGCTCGGTTGTCGTCATTTGATGAACCCTGATCTGTGGAGCTGAGAGCTCTGATGTGGATAAGCTTGCTGTTTTCTAATGGGGTCAGGAAGTCTTCAGTGTTTACGCCTCACTGAGGCAGGAAGAAGTGTGAAAGGGAGGTGAAGTAAGAAAAACTCCAGGCTCCGGTGGGATTTGACCCCAGTGTGGGTACATGTGGATCCAGAGGGAGGGGTCCCAAACCACTACAGCAGGTCTAAGCACTGTGAATAAGCTTTCTTTACTTGCGCTTCTCGTCTTCCTCCCTCGTTCCAGCTCAGGACTGAAGATGAGCAGCGTGGAGACAAACTGACTTGACGTACTGACGTGTCTGTGTGCTTTGCAGCAAAGCTCTATAATCTCTGTCGTCTGCCTCTGTTCTGTATCACAGGTACACGACGCAGGTTTTAAAATTGATTGTGTTGTAAATTTATCTGGTAGAAGCATAATAAATGAATGTCATTTAATTCAAGCATGACTGTACTTTGTTTTGTATTGCATTTATTTTATAGTGTTTAAAGGACAAGTTCAGTCAATCTTTTTTTATATTGTCAGCAAACCATATGAAAAGACCAAAACCACCACAAATTGATTCCACTAACTGAATTATCTGTTTATTCATCGTATGATACAAGTCATTCATCTGTGTTGGAGAGCTTCATATTAAAAACACATCACTGTTGCACTGGGTGATATGTTCCTTCACTTTTTTGAATTTTGAATCTGAAATAAATACCCACCAAATTAGAATCAATCACCTGAGCTGAAAATAGTCGCCAAAAAAAACAACGTAATTTGCTATGATTGAATAATATTTGTTAAAAACTGTTGTGCCGTGTTGTTTAGGGAAATTACTGAAACTTTCTATTTGTGACCTGTTTTTAAATATCTTTAGTAGGAACCAAAGGGCTTGGTCTTGAGTGCCAGAGACAGAAGTTGGAAAGTACAATAATTAGTGGTGGACTAATGCACTGTTGGTTTTGGTCTTTTAGTGGAATTTGTTGACAGCAAGAAAGTATAGAAGAACACCAGCAATACACTTCATAACTCATTAAATTTAAAGGAGAAATGTATGACATTTAGATAGCAGAACACTGATATACAGTTAACAAATATTTACCATGTTCAGACTTTGTGGAGTCATGGCACCCTGAGCAGACACGAATGTTACTCTGTACTCTGTGTGTTGTGATCAGAAAGTCTCTATGTTTTCATTATGAGCTTCTCTGATCAAAATACACCATGTCAGTGAGCATTAATGTTAGTTCACATGAGTTCATGGGTCCACTCCATTTCATTTGTGTTTCTGTCAGCCATGTGGCGAGGTGAACACGTGCAAACAATTGACTAGCGTGCCAGAGACAGAGACCGAGACAGAGAGCGTGAACACGGTGAGCAAGCTGTGATAGCGAGACAATTAAACTTATTTTTTGATTATGCACCCATAACCACAGTGAAACAAATAAACATACCCACACCACACGTCACCATAACGGCTGAGAGCCTTGTAAATATTGTGCAGACACTGGCTTCTGGGCTCACCATGGGTGTATACTGTACCAGCATAGCTACAGTGTAGACCCACTCTGCTCTGCATTTGTTTACAAAAGGCAGCAGTTTGCTGATACGCTTTGCACCTTTGACCCTTTGCTGTGTTGCTTGTGATATCTGTCTACATATTTAAAACCATTTTATTACAAGCCTTAGCACATACATCAATAAAGCTCACAGCTTTTTTAATTTATCAAATGGTCAGCTATCACTTTTGATGATTTTAATTGACAATTTTTGTTCAGTCCATAAAACTTCAGAAATTACTGACAATGTCCATTACAAATGTCTGGTATTTAAAGAGATGTCATTAAATAACTTGGTTTGTGCAGTTTTCTGCTGGATAAATGACAAACACAATTCAAGGCATACTGTGTCTGTCGGTGGCTGTAAACACAGCACCATTCAAAGGTGCAGTAAGTTGTTCTGATAGGTGGACTGAGAGGGATTTATTTTGTATGATTTATGTAGACATATTGGGTTTTTTTTTCCCTTTTTTTCTTTTTTTTTTTTTTATAGAAATCTTGCATAGTATACTTCACTTTTTAAAATCAGCTATAAAAACTGTTCAGAAATGCTGTCTCTTAACTGACTGATTCATCAACAACTTATTTTGGCATTTTACTGAACCTGGTACCATAAAGGATAGAGGCCATTATTGTACAATTCTTCTTCTTATTGAAAATACAAAAAAAGAAAAAGAAAAAACAAACAAACTAAAACATTGAAAATTAGGTCACAAATATTTCTTTATATTTTTTTAAACAGCTTTTTGGCAAATGTCTCACAAAAGGTGGAGGTAATGCACTTGTTGGGGACTATTAGCTATAGCTGCAGATGAATACACATTTTGTAGAATTTATGAAAAGGTAGTGCATGCACTGCCATGTTAATGGTAGTGAAGGAATGGCTGTCCCTCATTTACATGTTTTTATTCGTTTCTGGACAACAGTGGAGCTCTAAGGCACAGAGGAATATATCAGGCTTTGGATACACAGACAGCACTTGCTGAAAGGATCATTCATTGTTCGACTTGGTGTTTCCATGGCTTTGGTTGACAACAAGAAAAATACACAATATAACCGACCTTATCCTTTAAACTCCTTCCAAAATTAGGTTTCACCTTTGTAGTCTGGAAACAGTCATGTCATCTCATTAAACAGTTAATCTCTTCATTCATCAATAGTAGTAGTTGTATTTCCATGAGGCCCCAACACTACACATTTCTCTTAAAACATACTAGTTCTTTAATCTATCATACTGTCATCTAATTGGGAGCATGTCTTCTTGTTTCTCCTCTGTTTCCTTACTGACATCATCCCTTTGTTTTGCTCTGAGATCACAGTCAGCGGTGGATAGTATCTCAGGGAAACCCTGTCTATAGGAACGGTAGGCTTGATTCAATTACGACTGTAACTTGTGTCAGATGCTTTGGTCTGGAAACAGGTTTGTTTCCTTGGGATGCTTCCTGGTTACTGCCATTCAAGAGTACAAGCCCAAGTACGTTATCTGCATGCATCATAACACAGAGGCTTTGATCCTGTAGTGTCCATGGAAACAGTGTTGGATGTGATCCCTGACGTTGCAGTGAGGTGTCTTATGGTCTTACTTAACACAAACACTTGCATTAACTGCATTGTAATTATATTATGATATGGTGTGTAATTCTATCCACGGAGCAAGTGAGGATAAACTTTCCTAAAAGGGGGAAACTGAATTTTAGGGTTGTGCTTTTCTTTCCTTGTTAATAGTCCTCTCTTAGCTTTTGACACACTTTCAATTGAACGTATAATATTGTACACGTTAAGTTGCTCATTGTGGCTGAAAGTAAAATAGCGATGGACTACATGTTCAACAGTTACTGATAACCTTAAGAACTCAAACTCAATACTCCATTGCCCAGTTAACCTTTCTCCAGGGCAAAATTTTGCTTCTGGCCCCCTGTTAACCCTGCAGACATCTACAAACATCTATGAATTGTGTAAGTTCATTATTTCCTCCGAGTTCCCATTAAGTGCAAAGCACACAGGTGACTGTAAATTAGTCTTTTTTTTTCTTTTTTTTAAATTACAGATTTATGTCATCTTGAAACATGGCACAGGGCTCCTCTTTAAGAAATTAGCTGATAATGTGGGAGCCACTTGAATTGATATTTTGTTTTTGTAGTCCATATTTCCCTGTGGTAGGCTGGCAACCTGTCCAGGGTGTACCCTGCCTCTCGCGACCCCAGTGCAGGATACGTGGTAAGAGAGAGGTAAGATAAGTGGTAGAAGATGGGTGAGTAGTCCAAATTCCCTAACAAATGGCGATTTTTTTTTTACTTTGTTGAATCTGGGAATTCGGCTTTTAAACATTACTTTGGAGTGGATTTGAAGCAGTGAAACATATTCTAATGTCCAGAATCTTGTAAACTTTACAGTGGGCTTGTGGTAAAAATCTATAATGCTCCTCCAATTTGAAATTCTAAGCTTAGTTTGTTTTGCATTTTAGCAAAACAAAACAAAAAAAGGAAAACACCTGCACGTTTTCTTTGATTAGAAAGTTAATGCTGTTGATAAAGTGATTCCAACACATTCCTGCTGTTGCTGGATTTGTGCTAGCAACTCTTGATGCCTAAACGATGTGCATGCATGCACCAATTTGTTTGTACTGTAGTCTGCTGGCCTGGACTGGTTGGATTATCTTCCAAATGCATATAGAAAACCTATTGTTATTGCACTGCCATACATTGTTAACCGCAATATGTGACAAGCTGTTCTTGGTTTGCCCTACAGCACTGTACGATTATAGGAAAGTTCTAACCATAAACCGAGCCTCTACAGGCTGGACAAAATATCAGAGAACACTTGTAATGGATGAAATTTGTGTGGTAGTTTTCTGCATAGTGACAGTCGTGTTTCTCATGATTTTTGCTGAGGCTTTTGGAGGAAACTGTCCTCACTGTAATCCATTGTCATCTTTCAACCATTCAAACATTGGTTGAATGGTTGGGTGAAGAAATGATCTTGACTTTAGAGACTAGGGTTTAATTGTTGTTTAGGTATGAGGACTTGTTTGCGAGTTGGAAGTTGGAGGACCTTTACCAGCACCGAGTAAGACTAGAACTGCAATAATAAATTGATTAGTTGTCTACTACTAAATTAATTGCCAACTATTCTGATAACTAATTAAAAGCTTTCTGGTTGTGTGGGGCAGTTTAGCTCAAATAGCATGGTCATGGTCATAAACTGGGAAAAATAAGGTTTTATTTTGACCAGATTATCTTTTTTGCTTGAAACACTAGCTATGTAGCTCCACTCACTGAGGTTTACCTCATCCAGTCACATGATGTCGTCCTCCTCAGCCTCTGATAAACATACCTGCAACTAAAACTCCAATATGCTCTTTTGCATCCATCATCTTTTTTTCCACCATCTCTGCGTCCCCTCTGCCCTCTTCTCCCCATCATCTTCATCTCTCTGCGCGGCGGTGATCTTGTCGGCTTGACAACCTAAGACTGATGGTCATGCAGCCAGGCCTGCACACATGTGAACAAGTGTGTGTGTGTGTGTGTGTATGTGTTTGTGTATATATTATAGAGAGAGTTTGAGAGAGAGAAAGCTCCTGCAGACCAGATCCATCAACAGCTCCAATGGGTTTGACCCTCTCAGGTTAACCACAGCCATTAATATAAGAGCTTCCCTCCCCTGCCTCCCTACTTCCCGCACTACCTCACATGGGGGAGGACAAGCCTTTGTGTGTATGTGAAAACACACGCACACACACGCTCACACACACATGCTTGTTGACATGAAGAAACGGAGTGAGATCAAACGCTCTGGCGGCAGGCGGCTGAAAAATGGAGTCGGCGGTCACGTATGTTCCACGGCAGAGATCTACACTTGCTGTCTGCCCACTGTTGTTATTCTAATCACTCAACGTTGATGTCCTACTTCTTCTCCTCTGGAATGGATAGACCAGCTCACCACCAGACCATCCTCTTTTTTTCTATATGGACAGTTATTTTTCATAAGCCCCCTCCCTGGCTCCAGTGAAATATGATTTGTGTTTGTTTAGAGGTCATTTAATATAAGACTCAATGTGGCAAAGGCAAACCTCATGAATTAAGAAATGAACTTATGCTTTTCCTGCCTTTTCCATGAATTTACATCAATAAAATGGACTGACATAGAAAATAAGGCTGACTTGTTTGTCAGAAATCAGGGCTGAGTCTAAGACATGACCTGCCTTGAGGCCTGAAAAGATAAATATGATCAGTTTTGACCCGCAGAAATCCTGCAACAATGAAATATAAATAAGTCAGCAGGCACATCTTGTGTATTCAGTTGAATGAATGTAATAAAACAAAGAACTTCATGCTTTTCCTCATGTTCAGTATGTATTGCAGAACATGAATACTTGCCTCACTGTAGCTCGCTTTGGAAAACATTACATTTATATGGAAGTTTCTGCCTTTAGTAAATGATGACCATACTGTTGCTCTTACTTGTCGGACCTCCTTCCAAGGTCTTAAATCTGCTCTGATGTAGATATACAAACTCTTTTTTTCAATGTCCACCGTTCTGCTCTCTTCTCTAATGATTAAAAAAAATTGAAAATGCAGTTTTCCTGATCTTTGCACAGTTCTGTTGTACACCGATTTGACATGGCAGAACAGGGGGTACTGACAAGCTTCTCATATCTTATTCCCAGTACTGGAAACCAGCATATGCTAATTCAAAGTGAGAGTCCAAAGATCCAGATAGTTTGCCCTTTACAGCCCTCTAGTGGTTTAATGTGATGCAGGTACAATTAAAGACTTTATGCATGCAAATGGCAATAGACCCTTTTCAATGCAGCTATAGGGTAGGGTAACACTGATTAAGGTTCTGTTCCATTTAGTGTAGCAGAGCCTTTCTAGTGAGCCAACATCACAATAGCAGCATCCTGACTCTAAATGCAACAGAACCTAAATAAGTATCATTGGTAACACCTGTGATACAAATTAAGCATACAAGTAGTAAAATCTTTTAGAATTAGTTCTTGTGGCACAGTATACATTTTAAGTAAATGAAATAACCAAATCTCTTCATACAGACTTGTATACAAAGATGTCTGGACTTTAAAAGGGCACATTTCTAGGTTTGTATTTTCTTTGTGTGAATGTAACAGCAGAACATTTGCATCCTTTTATGCACGCTGCTGTGCACCCTCTGTTTCACAATGGTTAGATATTTCCTCAGCAGAGCTTTTATCATAATTATGAAACCTTGTCTCATTGTTTTGGGTTAGTGTTTTGAGGTGGAGTATTTTTCTGAAGTACTTTCACTTTGCTTTCCTTTCCTTTGTGATACTACCAAATTTTCTTATGTATTTTCTACAATTAAACTAGAAAAAATAAAATAATCTATTTATAGTGCCAATGGGTATATTTGGCAGGTCCAAATCCTTGACTTGAGAATTAGACAGTTAGTTTGTTTTTCTTACAAACTTAATAATTTATTATCGCTTCATGTTACTCAATAAAGAATGACACAGAATCAGTGTATTTAGTCCAAGTAAGAAGAAATATGAAATACATCATACTGGCCTAGAAAACTATTTTGTAATTCCATTTAATTACAGCTTTGCTCTCATTTTCATAATTTTGTTTCTATAGATCATGATAACATCATACTGACCAAACTACAATGGGAGTCCTGGGAACATATCTGCAACAAAGTCTCATGGGGAAGGAAACATGAGAAGTCCGATACTCAGACAAGTTCTTATTAAGCTAACATGTTCATTCAAATGATCCAAACCAGCCTAATGTTAAAAAAATCCCACTGTGGCTTCTAAAGGGCCTTGCATTGTTTGCAAGGTGAATGCACGAAAGTTTGATTTCCTGATGTGGGTTTGAAAGTCAAACACTGGCTTGTGCAGGAAGTCAGCTCAAGATATTTTCCAAAAATTAAAACCGCAATCAGTTGGCAGTGGCTCAGCCTTCCTAACGCTACAACCTTGTACCCCTTTTTGTTTCCTTTTTTCTACCATATGTCCTGTTGTTCTGACATTGTTGTCAAAGTCCCTTAAAATCTACAAGTGCCTAATATCTCTGAGGAATCAGGGTATGCAGCCAAAAATGCCTTTCAGGAGGTCCCTTATTCTCAGCGCGGGGAGGAAGTGGTCCACAACAGGCCCAAGGTGGCTTACAAGAGGCTATTAGAGGCCTGCGGCAGGATGCCTCACAAATCCAATTAGGAAGAACTGGGACTGGATCTGGACTCTCTGCTGCTGCCTGTCAGTCAGAACAGGAGAGAGCAGGTGTCCAGTTACCAGAGATGTCAGAGTGAAATATAAGTCTGTGTGTGTGTGTGTGTGTGTGTGCGTGTCTGTGATGATGACTGAGCTGCATTTGTGTGTGTCTTCTGTCTGGAGTTTATTATTGTGCATCATGTGTTTGGGTGTATATACATTGTTCATGTTGCGTGTGTGTTTACCCAAACACGTACTGGGCATGTGCTAGCAGCGTTACTGTGGGAAAGCTGCAGAGTGGCTCCCTTGGTAAATGTAGTCCAATCCACCGTAACCAATGGAGAATCTAACTGACTATTACCTAATCACTGATGTCATCTCCCTGCTGCATATGAGGTTGAACTGACATCACTTTGAGGCTGCCACTTAATGTCATTAAACCAGAGGCCAACTTTTTTTTTTCGTTTTTGTATCCTGAAAGAGCTAATAGCCGAGGCATCATTGGCACAAATTCTTAAATAAGGTCACGCTGTGGTGACATCTGGTCACATGGTCATGTGCATCATGCCATGCCCAGTTCAAGACTATTTTTTATCATTCGCTTCGAACTACAGACTTTTAGGCATGGCACTACTTGTTCACTACCACATCATCTGAGTGTCAAGTCAGTATAACTGTACGCATATGACAGAACATTGGAGTAATTGCTTTATGCTATGCTGCTTTGAGTATTTGCAACAGACTAGAAGGGTGCAATATAAAATGAAAAATCAGCCAATTATTGCCAACAAACAGTCATCAGATGACACTGATGTGACGGGTGTGATGGTCTGCAACAAAGAAAGATGTAAGAATAAAACTTCAGTCTAGATTTTAAGACAGATTTGCTGAAAGTAACACCTTCTCTTGATGAGTTGACTTCACTCTAGCAAAGGTTCACTCCTCTCATGCCAGCTCACTCGTAATTTCCTTTGCTATCATTGTCAATTGTGATTTCAGCTGTTCTCATCAGCTGGTCACATCTATCCAATAACACAAGGATACACCTACATTGTTAGCCTATCATATTGCTGCTGTTAGGTGTAGCCCTCCACCTCACCATCACTGCACAGTCTCAGCTGAGTCATCAGCCACCACCAACACCACCAGTGCACTCCATGTGGAATTTATCCTGCTGCTGGCCAGGGGAGACACATCTTGATTACAAAATCTTCCTGTAAGCGCTTAAGACTCTCTGTCAAAATTCAATCATCACATATCATCTCTAATAGTAAGCATTTATCTTACTTACTTCACTTGTCTATCCTGATTGAAATATTTCTTCATGTCTCGGTAGACTCACTGATCAATAACAGGGATTTCACCATTATCTCATCAGGTACATATTCCTCAAACTAGACATGTTAAAAAGAAAATTTGATTCCCTGTTCATTTGTAAATGTCACATAAGTGAATACACAAACTGACCTGAAAATGACAAACAAAATCTCTTGTTAAGATGAGAACTGTGACCTCTCAGTGAGGATTGTTGGGATATTGCAGCTTGACTCACTCTTTCAGGAGAAAGGCACTAAACTGCCACTCAACAGCTCTTGTTGCTTCCCTTCTTTGATACTGTAGTGCTTAAAGGTTTAAAAGGATTCAATGTTCAGAGGTGATAAAGAACCCAGTATGGATGTGCCTCAGCCAGCAGTCAGTCTCAAGAGTCTCAGTAAGGTGGAGCTGTGTAAGGGAGAAGATTAGGAGTGAGGCATCTCACTGATCCTGTAATGAGTCTGCCTGGGAAGAGTCACTATCGCTGTTGTTGGGACTGTTCACCTGGAAATACTTGCATTGTGTTGTTAACTTTGCATTAGTCTAACATGGTAATTCTATCAGAAAATGACCAGGAATAATCACCAATATCACAATTTTGATATTGTTATGCTTATGTTTTTTTTAAACCCCATTTGATATGGTTACAGTGCACAGATAGTCTGCCTGTAATGTTCTTTTAATTGTCTATAAAACTTTATGAGATTTTCATTTTCAAAAAGGTGATAAGAATTTCATTTGAATTTTCTATCTTCTATGAATTGCATTAACAAATAAAAGAAATGCAAAGTTACTTGCTTGTCTAAAATGATCAAAAGTTAGGTTCACAATATATCCCTGTATTGTATGAATTTTCATCGAAGAAAAAATAGTGAAAATATGATTAAAAGACGAAAGTTAAATGTAATTGAAATGTGTTGAAATGTGTTTTTTGTCAGCAAACCTTTTCAAAGGTGTCACATCGACTCCAAGAGAAAAACATCAAAGAACATTTCCATAGAAGTGGCCTGGCATATGAACAGCTAAATTTTTCAGCAGAGGAAATTGGACCAGGGAGACAGTATTCATCTTGCTATAATCCTGTTGCCTCCATAGAGATGAATGTCTTCTCCACATAAAAGTTGACAGGGAGGGGGATGGCTCCTGCTGCGAGGTGGCCAAACCAAACTGCAGCTTGGCTCCCCGGCAGCCCCACAGTGGCCCATATATCTCACAGCACTGTGTTTGGATTACAGCTCCAGGTAGTTCATGTATGCAATAAATATACATGAGAACACATGCACATAGACTGAAGTAGCTGAAGTAGCTCTATGTGGTGACATGATGAACCATTGTTTATAAGGTTTTGGGATTTAAAAAATGGGGAGTTCTGCATGAGTCCACTGGATGGCAGTATGGCAGCACACCATATTTTTATTCAACATTTATAATAACCAGATACTCTCTGCAAATCGTTCTCCTCAAGGCAGACCCCAGCCAAGACATAGCAAAATCTAATTTATACTATATGATACAGTATGTACTCAACAACATTTCAGCCATTGTGGACCTGAATCTGACCAACCATGCGCTCTCTCTCTCTCTCTCTCTCTCTCTATCTCTCTCCCACTTTGCCAGCTAACGACGATAAAGGAATAACCTTCCGTCTCGTTAGTTCAAGTCTTTATGAGCAGTTGGACTGATGTTGGAGAAGTTCAAGGCAGTCAAGTATGGATGCCACTGGATTCTGTGAGCAGGAAAACACTTTATCGGGAGTGTGTCAAGGACTTAAATAAGGAAAAACATAAGGTCAGAGGAGCAGATAAACACACATTGGTGCTAACAGGAAACATCACTGCAGACCCATCACAACCTTGACAAAACTCATTTCAGCTTCTCCCTGCTAGGCACTATAACACCAAGACAACCACATACAAGAACAGTTTCTTCCCACAGGCTGTCACTCTGATCAACACTTCAGTCAGTCACACAGTGTCAGTAACCCTGTGACATCCACTTAACTTGTGGACTATATCTTTATGGACTGATGTGCACTTTAAAATGTCTTATCCTGCACAGTATCCTGCTTGATGTACATAAGAGATAACATAAATCCTCACACTGAAGATAATATATATTTCTAATAAATAGCTATAATAGACTGGAACTCTCGCTACTTTTATTTTTTTAATTTTATACCATTCTTTAAGTTATTGCTTTCTCTTTGTTTTCCTTGTTTTTTCTCGTTGAATGTCATGTTCATGTTTACAGTATATCATAATATGAGTCAAATTCCCTGTATGTGTTCACATACTTGGCCAGTGAATTCTGATTCGGATTCTGAGAGATCACTTAAAAGTCCTGGTGTTGTTTGTGTCTGTCCAGATTGTGGTATCAATCATTGTAAATATAGATAATATAGCTATATAGACAGACCCTTCCATCTCTTGAGGAGGTCCAGATTTAATTGACGAGTTATTTTTTGACCCAGATATTTAAAACTAGTTTCAGAAAAAATGGAAGTTCTTCATTGATCATTAATGTCGAGTTGCTAAACAGAGAGCTCTTGTTATTTGTGAAATTTAATTTATATTAAGCAAGCGTGTTATGGTTTTGGCTTTTGTGTGTTCTGTTTCCTGTTTTCACCTGCCCTCTTGTGCCTCACCTGTGTCCTGTTTGTGTCTCGTTTGTCCTTCCCTGCCTCCTAATGTGTTTCTCGACCTATCATTTTGGCCCTGTTTATATGTACACAGTTATTTTCAAAAACAGAGACATTTCCCATCATTTGCACCCTTCGTTTAGACGCAAACGGAGAATTCGGCTCTTAAAACGATTCTTTTTAAAAACTCTGCGCAAACTGGAGATTTTGGAAAACTCTGTTTTGCATATTTGCATGTAAACAGAGAAAAACAGAGTTTTCGGTATAGCTGACGTCACAGACAATTGATTGATTACTCGCGCGTGCCCCTGGTAGTGCGCCTGCCTCTTGCACTTGTGAGATAGCCGTGATTACTCTTGCGTTCCCGCTACACTGCCACCTACAGGTTTGGCATGCTCTTGGCGCCATATACACGGGTTAGTGTAAATGAAAACTTTTCTGAAAATGGACTGGTGTGCACACAGTTATTTTTGTAAATGGAGAGGGTGAAATGTCAGTTTATGAAAGTAGCCGGCCACGTGTAAACGTAGTCTTAAGATATGGTTGTTAACTTGGCATGAGGTGGCATTAACTTGACCAAGGGTTTGACTGTTAAGTAATTAACATCATGTTTAATAATGCTGATCACATTTGTGGTTATCCATTTTGGGATATAGATTTTTTTGACAAGACTACTTAATTTTGCAATCAGCATTTATACAGGAATAAGACTGTGAATTTTGTATGTGAGCATTTGTGTTGACATTGCTCTATAAGAGGTGATCCACTGGCGGTTACGTAATTGACCTTACTGTATGCGCGGCAGCCATATTGACATGAAATACAGTAGTAAGGTAAACACAGGTGTTACCAGTGATACTAATTAAGGTTTTGTTCCATGTAGTGTAGCGGAGCTTTTACAGTGATCCAACATGCACGACAGCGGCATCCTGACTCAGTTTGACCTCAGTGGAACAGAACCTTAATCATTGGTGACACCTGTGTTTATTCTGCTCTGTCAAGTAAATATGACTAAAATCTTGATCCAGAACAGGAAAAATTCAATATATTTTGTGTCTAGTCCCACATGCTCACCCCTCACATGCCCTACCTTAAGGGCAAGATCAGCCTGACCCCAAAGGGCTGTACTGTATGGTTTGGTTCCTGTCCTGACAATACAACCACAATGTGATGGGAGTGCACAGAGGACAGTCTGCCCTGGTTGGCAGTTCAGCCAGGTGTAGGTGACCCATCCATCCTTGTAAGGAGAGAAGGTGCAGCTCATGAGTGTGAGCACTTACAAAGTTAGCATACAAAGGATGATGATTCATGTAGAAGCTGGATGAAACTAGAGTGCCAGAGTTTTTCAATTTTTGTTCTAATCCAGCAAACTGATCCTAGGCCAGATAAGGTTTTGGTTCAGAAGGGGCAAAGTTAACCACCTTTTCTGTCTTGTTGCACTTGCTCACACTCAACCGCCCCAACCTCAAAGGCAAGGACTGTGGCCCATCTTAATATATTAATATGCTCATAAGATACATACAGTGAAGCAGTTCACGTATGCTTGTGCTTGTCAAGGTTCTTCTTGAGAAAAATCAGTTGATCAAAATGATCATGTCGTGCCCGTGCTTTCCACCACTGTAGTGGGTTGTCAGCCAGGGGCAAAGGATTACGTTCTCTGTATCTCATGAGCTCCTCAGTGGCCTTCTCTCTTGAAGATCATGCTCCTGCTCTGACTTCAAAGGTTTCCCCAAACAGCTGGTACATTGCTCCATTCTTTCTTTTTGTGCACAGGTTCATCATCTGAAATACATAGCAATTACTTTGTTACTGGTTGTTTGCCGTAAATGAGAGATTTTCTTTCATCTTATTTAATATGCTCAGAGTATACCTCACTATGTATAAAAACACATCTTTTGGCTTATCCTGGATCTGAGGACCAACTATCCTGTTGTGTGAAAACAAATTTCTTCCACACTTCTGACTTTAAACTTATTGTAGTGTCAGCCATTTTTAACTTCCCCTCACAAACTCACTTCATTACTCTGTGTACCAATGCACTCGCATCGTTTCAATCAAAACCGATTTTCCGATTCAAATTGGTTATTGTTACACCCCTAGTTTTTAGGATCATGATCCTGTTGTAGGAAATATCCTAATTTTATCCTCAGTTTTCTTTTTACAGATGGTGACCAGATCTGCTGGTATTTAATTGAACCCATTCTGCCTTCTACCCTTCTTTTGACACAAAATACACACATTTTACACGTTTAAAATTAGTTTTAACTCCTTTTACACACAAGCTTAATCAAGACCAAAACAGTAGATGTT
>JBCAUF010000032.1:13638055-13651529 GCA_038406115.1 Haemulon aurolineatum
AGACACAGACTCAGATGTCACCTACTTTCTCATTGAGGTTAGCAGCTCATGAAGGACTCCCATCATCTAAAAACGGAAAAAACAACAGTATGGTTATTTCTTCAAAAACTTTTGATTACCTGGGTTCATGTTTTGCCCTTCTCGTGTGAGTAACATCTGTTCTCTTGTGTTAAGGGGGAGCGCAAGTGTTGCTTGAAGGGACCATGTATAGACCATGAACGTTGGATCTCCCTTTGCTTATCCAGCAAGAAGTTGCCTTAACTCAGGGATTTTCAGAGTCTGAGACTGTGAATCAACACCCCTGCAGTTCAGACTGCTGATGGTCAGAGCCACTTTGGATGTCTGGGTGTTTGATTCTGGGTACATTTGTTCGCCCTGTTGAGAAAGTGCAGAGACTAATTTCTAGTTACATTTCCTAGATTTCCATAATGGAAGCAACCAACAGTGAAGCGTCAAAAGATTGCATAAGATAAAGAAATCATCTAGGAAAATGACAAATTGAGCTGTGTACAGAGGATTATTCATGGTGTGACATATTTGACTGAATCACTTTGGCATCTTCTTATATCACCTCTGTTCTGTTGAAGAATTTAGTTTTCATGCTTGTGTCTGTGATGTACAGCAAAATAGGTTAAGATGAATCACCGATGTACATTTCTTGGATGAGCGGTTCGTTCATAATGCATCTTCAGCCCAAATGAACAAATCGACAAAACATTACTGAGCTCCAAAGAAGACCAAAAATAACTTGAAGCAAAACGATGAGATGTAGACAAATACTCAATGAACACTCCAATAAAGAGCTACACAGTAAAATCTGTAGGAAATGTTGCATTTCTGTGTTTTATTTGCAAGTTGTAGGATAATGATAACATTAATGCCACACCATACTGTACATGGCAGATAATGGCTGACTTATCTTAAGAAGTTGTCACTGAAGTGATTCTGAATCTGAGAAAAAAACCCCCACAAATGTCACAATGCAACAAGACAGTGATTTGTTGTTCCCAAAGTTGCAAAATGGAATCATGGGCTTGTGAGTTTCATTTGAAAGTCTTACCAGCAAAACAACAGAGGTGGTTGTTTCTTAAAATCCTTAATATGGCCAATGTTAATCAATGATCATCAATTATTATCATTATTGTATTTTGTTATTTTAATAGAAGGACTCATCCCATTGTGGCAGACTGACAGCAGCAGCACTTTGTACCTGGAAAATAACCCTGAAGTACATTGTCCAACACTTCTTTATCTGTGAAACACTCCCAGTGGGTATTGTGGTCCACAACAGAGTGGTGTTAGGATATCACCTCATAGTCTCATATGGATGCTAACATGACTGCAGCGCTTATGGACACCTTCAATAGGAAGTGAAGGATCTCTCCTCACGGCTGTATCTCATGTCACACAACAATAGCCTACATTCCTTATTACATTTACCTGGGATGCATTTTTGCAACTTGTCCATCTGCTCCCTATCGTGTTGCAGAACAAAATGCTCCACACAGTAGAATCAGGTTTTGTCTGACGCTGATGGGCATCTCTTTATATCAGGCAGCTCATGATACCGAAGCTTGTTCCTGTTGTGTGACACGCAAACTTATTCCTGAACCTGCCTGCCTCTTAAATTGACGTAGAATGCACTTAATGACAGTTTGATCAAAGCAGGCAGACAGCAGGAACAGTGACAGCCCAAGCGGTTTGATGATTCATGAACACAAATGAAATTTTAAAGCAGCCTCTTGAGGTTCATAGCATAACAAGAGTAATTTTTCTTAAAGCTAATAAAGGCGGCAGTCTGTCCGGTGCGAAGGAAGTTCGTGCTCTCGTTGTATTGTATTCTGTTTCAAGCTGGAGCAGAAAGATGGATCTGTTTTCCCAGTTGGAGCTGTGCCTGGCAGCTACAATAAATTAGTCTTCTGCTATGTGACAGTGCAAACTGTGTTTCGCCATAAATTGTTGCCTTATTTTTGTTTTTCTAACTCAACTACAGACGACAAACATGGCAGTGTATGGTTAGGGGTTAAATTTAGTGTCCACTTTCCCCACCGATAAAGCCCTTTTACTGTGATTCAGGACACAATTACCCCAAACAAATCAGTTGCAGTGTGCCAGCCGGTTTTCCCCCGGGAAAAACATATAGAACTCAAATGCAAGTTTAAATTTTCATGAGCAGATACAATTAATTACTATTGTAATTCATTATGTACACATCATTTTGTTGGCATGCTTGCTTCTCTTTTTAAATGTGAAATTTCACTATTCACTATTTCACTATAACAGTTTAAGTTGCTGTCATTTGTTTCCTCTGGAGCCTCACTGCTCCTGGTGATTCATTCAGGATGAAAATGTCGTGGCAGATTATCATTTTAAAGGCTCCTGTTACACCAAGATTATTCCTTGAATCTAGTTCAAATGCACCAATCCATGCCAGGCCTGCTGGGCCTCAGCTGGAGCGCGGCAACTCTCCGGAGGATTCTGCTCTGCATGGAACCACAGCAGCACAAAAGCACCTCATTAAGATTCAACATGAGACTCGCAGACAACCAGTCAGCTTTTCCAATAATGTCAACGCATTATTACTGATCAGCAATGCAGTACTATAAAGCAAATGTGCAAAAAGACACATGCTGGGGTCTGAGATTCATTCATGTCTTATTCATTATGATTATGGTATAGAAAGCCATCATCCCACATGGATTTTTTTTAAATCTATAAAAATATGGAGAACACATCTTAACACATGTCAGTTATTTATAAGCCAGAGTTATTGTGTGTTTGCAGGTAGTAAATGAGGGAAATCATGTCACAATTTAAAATCCATTCATTTTCACTTACAATTTAATGTATCAAGAGTGCTTCTTGAGCAAAACAAAGAGTTTCTTTTCCCATGATTTACGGCATGGCTTCCCTTTCGTTTACTTTTGCTTTCTGGATTAAATGACTCTCAGGTGTTGGGGTGGGTCTAAAGTTAAGACACCCAGAGGTGTAATGCAACATGAGAACAATATGGCTGCAGTGCCGGATGAGCATCAACTCGTCATGATGCAACATTAGACCTTTGAACTATGACATTTAATCCAATAGGAGGGATGTGTGCATATGTCTCTGCCCGTGACATTACACAACTAAAACAGTCTTAAACCCCAAATGACGCTTCAGTCCAACTCATTTTGCTGTAGTGGAGGAGAAAAGATGAGCCTGTGGGCATGTTGAGGCAATTATGGGGTATTTATGGTATTCATGGGGTAAAATGGTTCTGTAGCCCCAAGGAAAGATAAATTGGCTCAATCTAGCTCTTAGATTTATATTCTATTAAAACACAATTAAAGATAAACACATATTATCCTCAAGTGGTACTTTCTAATGTTACAGAGTGATAACATTACAAACGGAGCAGCCAAGGAAATGTCAGAGGAGAAGATGAAACAAGATAGGAGAACACTGAGCCCATAAATTATGATCAAAAATACTGACAAAACATGCAACTCACTCAAACTCTATATGTAGAAGTAGACATCAGTAGTTATAGGGTAATACTTTTTTTAAATTTTGCATGCTGCAAAGACAGAAACATAATACCTCAACTGTACCTTAATATTGTATTATAATGATTGAGCTGAACCCTTCAGATAATGTTTTGATTTCTACAAACACATACATGCTAACAGAATAGCTTATGTATGCAATACTTTTTGGCAGCCAGCTGATGGCTTTCATGAAAATGAAGGCAGCCAAATGTTCATGGTTGCAAGCAGGATGATGAATCTATAAGTTAGCTATAGTTTGCTTTTTGCTCTGAGAACAAATTTACATGTCTGTGTGTTTACTTCTTGGTTTACTTTTGTGCTAAAATAATTTTGTATGCTCATCCATGACATGTTAAAACATAGCATGACAGTATAAAGTCAGTACAAGTTTTGCAAAAAGAAAAAGAAAAAAGAAAATTGAAAATTGACTAACTGCTCAGACTTGCTGCAAACCTGCACCTGTGGTCAGCCACAGTACTGCAGCTAAAACTCCCTGCAGTACAAAAAGGAGTTTCTTCATTTACTGCCATTATAAAATCATCACCTATTGCAAACAAGGTCAATTATTACTTTTTGTATTATACTGTTTTTAATCATGAAGGTTTCATACTTAAATCCCAGAGCCTAGAAAAGCAATTTTATAGTGCATGACATCAGCCCACTGTTCAATCTGTGGGCCAAGAGGGAGCGAGTTGGCAATAAACACAAACGAAAACCTTTGTTACTTGTGCGGTGCATGGGCGAACAATTTTTTGCATATTCAATTGAGCAAGGGGTGTTTTATTTCTTATGAATTTACCTTTTCTCTTGGATGAAGAATAATATGCTATCTATCCTTTGAAAAGTGACATGTCTCTAAGTTAAAAAGAGCAGTTATTCCTCAAAATTAAAGCAAATGTAATTGCAGGACAAAGCATTAAAAGTGGCCCATTCTTGCATGTCATGAATGTTAGCATTGGAGGCCCCTGTAGGAATTGGACCGCTGATCCCAGTGGTTTTAATGCCACACTGTACCAAAAAGTCCTCCCTGAGAAAAAGACATCAGTAGCCATTGAACTTGAAGCCACAGGATAGATACAGGCAGCAGTCAATAGGCTATTATGTGACTTTGAGATAAGGTTAATGCCCTGGAGAGCTCAGGAGGCAGGCCCTCACCGTGCGCCTCACAAAAGGTCAAACATATTCACCATCTCCTCTCTGAAATTTTATTCACACACCGGGTACCCCCGCAGGTTTGATGGGACTTGGCACTGTGGCCACTGTCGGCTTACGTAAGCTTTTGAAATAGATTTAGCTGCCGCAACTGTAAGAAGGCCCAGGGGGAATGTGTGGGTATAAACACTTGAAGAGTCTCCCACCACATTCAGTGCTTCTTTTCAGTTTGTAAGGAATGAGCTTAGTCGCCACAGGAAGGGATGAATGAACTCTTCAAAACCCACTAAATGCTCTCACGCTACAGAAAGAAAAAAAACAGAACACAAGACACACACACACACGCACACACACACACACACACACACACACGCACACACACACAGATGCACAGAGCAGATTTGCAGTGTATACAAGGACAAGCTGTCCTTGATGTCATCCCGAAATCAAAGAAATATTCTCTCCAATGCAGTCAACCAAAATGTCCCATTCTGGAAGAAATTCCCCTGAAGCAAATAAAGGTGTCTGGAAGTGCTTATTTAAATTTTAGTCACTCAAAGCACGGTTAAGATAACCAAAATGAGGTAATATTTAGCCTGGAAAATGGTCAAAGGTAAACACTTTTGAGGTCTGTGGAATTTGAGGTATGCAGGAACCGGTACTAGATGTGTTACTAGAAACTTCAAGTGAGAAGTGAGAGATTAGATGTCCTTCTTTGGAGTTCACTGTACCCATTTGTCAACACAGGGCAGAGCAGTAATTGACTTCTAAATGGCATGCACAGAATGTGTTACTCAAACAGTACCACTGAGAGTAGGTGAGATACAGCACAGTGGTTTGATTGTGTTGAGATAATCCTTTGGATATTCTTACAGGTCTGATAGTGCTTATCTCAAAGTCAAAGGCGGAACTAACCAAATAACTGAATGGGATTTAAAAGAAAGTGAAGAATAGACAATAAGCAAAAATGTTCTATTTTGTTGTAAGAAGAAGGAAGAAGACATCCCTGAGTGGGGAAAAATACTTGTTATACTAATTAAAATTCTGCAGAGTCTATAGCAAATTGAGATTCAATCCAAAGATAATACCCAAGAGATGAATGGATTTATGACTCAAAAGACAATTGGGATGTTGCAGCCAAACAGGAGAAACAAAAACATGACATGCATCAACATGTCAGAAATATAGGGTTAAAACTAAATGAATCAGGAGCTCAACTTGTTGCTTTAACATTGGAGGTTTATCTTAGAATATTATATGAGTTTGCTTCCGTGCTAGCAACTATGGAAGTGAAAGAGTCAAAGCTGAAAAAGCCCATTTGAAATAAATCTCCCAGGCTACTTAAGGGAACAGTGTTTGATACACTCAGGGCATCAAACAATTGCCGTGGCTGTGCTGCTTTTCTTGATCTGAGTGGCTTTGCAGTGATCCTTGAAAAGCTCCATTCTTGTCTGAGGCCGACCCCTCAGGTAATGAGTTGCTGCTTGCGGTCTTGTGTGCGTAGAAAGAGGACCAGTATGATTGAACTGAACAAAGATCAGCGCTATTCACACCGCAGCTTGATGTGTCCAAATAATTATTAAATAATAATAATTATAAACTTCCCACATGTGACTCGGACATAATGTTTTTTAATTGGTATGAACAGCTGAGAGCATTGGGTTACACTTGTTTTATTATCTGATCTTGGTCACATGGAGTTGCTGTTCTAAGTAAGACGCCTGCACAGTCTGTATTGTGTTAACTTGGCAAAGTCAACAATTTTCAAATATACTAGAAAATATATAGAATATATTGAGGAATACTATGTAAATCTATGCAACAAATTCAACTATACTGCACAAGATCATACCTATGTTTTATACATTAAAAATACTATATATGCAATACAATTTACAGGACATTTATTTGAAAAGCAGCAATAATGTTTCACCAAAATAGAATATATTATTAAATACTATTGCAGTGTAATATTGCAGATTTATTGTCTATATATATATTTTTTTTTGCAAGATTTGAAATACATCTGCTCCATTTTGGATCATTTCACAACATTTAATACAGTTAAACTTTAAGGGTGCAGCACTTAAATGCAGGACAAATGCTCAGACACTATTTAATTAAAAACACAAATACAGAATAATATTACTACTGTCATCAAAAACAAAGTACATGTATTATCAGCTGTACGAACTTATAGCTATATTCTTATATTAGTGTCAAAAGTAAAAGTAGTAATTATGTAGAACAGCCTCTTTCATTATATCTCATACAGTACTTCATAATTCAAGTTTTACAGTCAGTTGATGTAGAGCTAATTTTAAAGGACCGGTATGTAGGATATTATAAGATATAACGACATCTCCTGTTGAACTGAATCCCCCTCGCCTCAACCCCCCCTTACAGGCCTTTGTTGAGCCAGTCCTTTGTCCATTCTGGGCTACTGTAGAAACATGATGATGCAACATAGTGGACACTGTCCGTCTAATATAATTATGAATATCATATTGCTTTTCTGTCCTACACGCTAGACCTATAACCACTATATATACTGCTAGATAGTTTCATCTACAACAGTGCGTCACATTCTAGAAATGGATGATCTTTTAGAACCTGCAGTTGTATTCTTCAGTATTACTTTAACACCATTGCATGACTGTAGAAATGACATCATGACTAGGGCAATGTGTTATAAAACAATGATGTGTTTTCTGGTGTGGATGATGCTATATTCTGTGGCTATAATCACAGAGATTTGGGTGGAGAGAGACTTATAAGGTTGTAGAGATGTACCTGCTGTCACCGGTGGACGTCACTGATGATTCATAGACCCACTTTGTTCAGATAAAGATCACAGGGAGCATGATTCACAGTTACTGCCATGAGTGCAGTAGAGAAGACACACAGGCATTTGTCTGGGTCACACAAATTCAAAGTCCTTGAAACAACATTTTGCTGTGATCGCGTTACTTTGTTCCAAGAATTTAAAGTTTACCAACTTTGCATTTTAAGAGGTGCAAATGGAAAACAATCACCTGACTCTGGTTATTTTACTTTTCCTCATTTCTTTAGTTTTATAGCCCTCAACATGACTGTCAGTGAACCGTTGTGAACTTTGTGGAACATTTACCAGCTAAGGAACCAGATATTGCCTTCAAGAGCTCGTGGATATCAGAGCTCAAAGGAGAGTGAATATTGAAATAAACATGACTCCAAATGAATGTTAATGCTACTGTGTGTCTGCTTGATGTGCGAACAGCCAACTATTTTCTCTATGTTCTCCATGTCAGTTTTATATGTTGAAAATATGTCAGTGTTACGTTTAGAGATGTTTCACTGCTCCAAAGTGGCAAAAATGGTTCAGTGTTTGAATACCAATCATGAGCTAGTGTCATTCTCACCTCCAATTCGTCATATACCGCAGCTTGGTCAGTGGCTCTACAGTTTCAAAATATGACACTCTATGTTCCCCTCTTTCACTTTCTGTGTCAATTTCCACTTCCTCTAATTTAGGCTTGGGTAACAAAACTACTGTTTGTGGTTTGGTTTAGGAGAAAGATCACGGTTTAGGTTAAAATACGTATGTTTGGGTTTGGGTTGCTTCATATAATAACACTGGTATGGTCCTTTAAAAGGCTGCAGTGATATTATGAGTTAATTACTGACTGAATACTTAGGTGCTACAGAATATATTTGACCTTGACATAAAGAAAAAGCAAAAAAGTATTCCTTAAAATTTGCAAATATTTTGTGTTGTTTGGCATGCATGTGTTATCATTATGACAATTAAAAAGGGCAATGTCCTTTCAGTGTGACAACAATGGGACCATCTGCAGGTTTAAAATCCATGGAGTGTATTATCACACAGCACATCCCATCAACACGGCTAAATGGTTTTCACCACATGACAGTTCTGACAACCATGAAAATTATAATTTTTGTTTTGTTTTGACCATCTGTTTAATATTGCTTTTCTGTGGAAATTTACATCTCATATGAGGCTCAGTTTTCCACTATTTCTGTGTCAAACATCCCAGTTATTCTATTTATCTGTGGTCCATAATGGTCTCATCAGGGGCTCTTGATGACAGCTGGTGGTGATCATTTTTACTGAGAGCTCGCTGACGCAGTGTAATATCTTGTTGAGATCTCAGCTATAATGAATACTGGCTGTATGTAGATGCAATTTCACCAAAAGATGATACATATGAAACATTTTCACCATATTTTCTATTTACTCTTCAAAAGCCACATATATATTTTAACATAATTTGAGCCCTGAGAGGCTGATCATGCAGCCATCCCACTGAAGTTGAATATATTAATATGTTTACAGGAGGGTTAATATTGGGTTAACATTGTTAATATTAAGAGCAGATTTACAATTAGTATTTACAAACACCTCCAATTCCAGGAGGACAGCCATTGTCTGAAATGGGAAGAATTTATTTAAGAATTCAGATAAAGCTAAGAAAATATTGCTTGTGTTCCCCTCTCTTGTTGTCCAAAAAGGGTCAAAAAGCCTCACTAAAGCACTAGAGGACATGTTCCTTCACTGCAACACTCAAATAGAGCACCAAATGTGTATTAATCCATTACTGAAACTATTCTCAAAAATTTACTCTTGTTGAATGATTTTTGGTAATATTTAAAAAAGTAAGAACTGCTCAAGGGAATTACTGGGCGTTTTACAATCAATCAAGCTTTATATTTGTGACTTAATTTTAGATGCAAATGGAAATTTTAATACAAACCAGTAAGAGTTATCCAGTTATTTTATTAGGTTTGTGTATATTGTCACTGAAAAAACGACTCTCCATGCAGAGATGACGATGTTTCTTTTTTTGAGTCAGCTTTCGTGATTCCCTTCCCACTAGAGCTAAATTGTATACCTGCATGAAAAGTAATATATAAATTGTTGCACAGCTGCAGCAATTTCATTCGGTGACAGATTTATGGAGCTGCTTTATAAACCTCTTAGAAGTCATTCAGGGGCAGCTCTGATGGCAGACAGACAGATAGGTAGGTAGTAAGAGAGAGAGAGAGGGGAGAGGGAGAGTTTTATATGGTTTATATCTCATCTTGGGATCCTCTGACTGACCTCATTGTTTTCAAAACATCTCAACTGTATCTTAAAGACTGGATGCAGGAGCCAGAAGTCTACGTCCAACTGCAGTGATGCTACAGAGATTGTAAAACCTACAGGACATCCACTCTACAACAAAATACAATATAAATTTGAGTGTGAAAGGATTGCATGGTTAAACTGTGCAGTCACCCAAACAAAGCAAAACAAAACAAAAAACCCCAAACAAGAACAAAAAACAAAAAGCAAAACAATACCGTATAATTTACTGTACATAGCAGGTTTTACTTTAATTCACATTTTTGCTGGTCATGAAATCATGCTATACAATTTTGACTACTGTTCCAAACAACTACTCGTTTTCAGTCATTTCCATGTACTGTAGTATTCAAATCAACTCATGTAGAAACTCACTGTAATAAATCAAAGTGAACATCAAGTTTGGTGCAATTTCTGTGGTTGCAGCATAGAGTAATTACAAAGTGATTTCTGCAGTGAAGTCTGCATTTGATTCACTCATAACAGTTATGTCATTTTTCTGTTGCATCACTTAATCATTAATAAGAGGTCAACTGCAGCTTTAGGTCTTGTCTACCTGGATGGATGTTGTTGAAAAAGTACATATTTCCTCTTTTCCACATGCAACGCAAACAGAATTACTGAGATTTTTGAAAATGCATTTGGAAATACAGATTTTTCAATACTATATATCCATGTGTGTTCAACAGATAATTTGGGAAATGATGCGTCATCACTTCACTTCACACTGACCCATTGTTGCTGCAAGGCAAGAAATGTGTTAAATAAAAAATGGTGAGGCAGTTGGCAATAATTAGCTACAATTTCTTGTGTTTTGTTACTGCCAGTTACTGCCAAAGGTGTGTTCAGAATGTTCTTCTCTGGTATTTGATGTAATGTCATTGTAGACTTTATTGCCACCATTTGGTCCAGCATACCTGTTCAAGCATTTGAAAATGTTTTTGCATTCTTGTGTGTACAGACACATTTAGCAAGACAGAATTTCTATTCTTAAATGGAGGGGGAAAATACTGGTTTATGTGTAAAACTTGAATTTGTGATGGACAGCCCTGCTGTTGATTTTGCTTTGTGATATGTTTGCACATGATATGTTGTGATATGTTTACTTTTGGAGTAAACCTTACCCTTTTTTGGGTGGGACTTTACTAAAACTCTCACATGGACGTGTTTGGGCTCAACATGTGTGACGCATAGGCTCCTGCAGAAGAAATCAAACAGTTGTGGTAACCAAACTATGAATTAACACCCCTTCAGTCTTGACACACACTGAAAATTACAACGTAATCACATGAAGTGTTTCCTCCTCTGCCTTTACTACTCAGCAAACAATTAAATGAATTAGCAGAAACGCTTTGCATAACGCACATCTGCGTGCTTTAATTGACCTAATATCTGTCGAAACACATTGCCTGATTGCTGTTCTGATTTACTCACAGCTTTTATGAGCATGGACAGAAACCAGCAAGAGGAGATCAGGAGGAGCTCTTTGTTGAAAAAGCTCCTTTTGATTTGAGTTGCCCTGTTACATGTAAATCTATCTAAATCTAAAGCTTTTATGAGAGACACATCCTTCACTGAGCTCTAGCACCAAGTTAGTGTCAGTTTTTACTTTTCAAAACAGCAGAGAAACTTGCCTTTATATTGACTTTGATTGTATGATAATCCGATAATATCATTTCCAACCACAGTGGAAGCACAGTAGAGTATCTGTAGCCAAAAATATGATCATTTTGTTTCACCAAATATAGTTAAATCCACAAAATACAAAGCACCAATTAAGCTTGGTTTTGGCTGTAAATTGCTAGCCTAACCCTGCTGGTGATAACAGCATCACAAGAAATTTGTCTTTCTTGTTGTTGGTAGCCAACTGTTTTCTGCAGCCAGTAGTTGAGAGAGGCATTTATCTTGACTCACAGTGATTCATCAGCTAATCTCATATAATTTGGTGAAATGAGCACATTTCCTGTGTTTGCTTGCTATTTTACAACACTGCTGATTGCTTAGTGTCTCAACCATCTTCATGTGAGATACACGCTGTGCTTCCTCATTAGCTGATTCACAAAGAAAGAATTTTGAAAAAAACATTGTCTGAATATAACATGAAAGTAAAAAGCAAGTGCTGTTCTTAAGTCAGCAATGTATCCTTGCCTGAAGCCAGGTTGTTTCACCTGAGACAAACTGTCAAGACCAATTACTGCCTTGGTGGAGGAAAGGTTATGGTGTGAAAAGACTGACAACACTTTTCATTTTAAAAACTATCTCTGAAATCTGATCTAAATCTTTATCATCACACTCGATGTCAGAGTTTTCTCATAATTCACAATGCAGCAGTCATACTTTTAGTATACATCTCACCTGAGCTTTGTGAGACACAACAGGAGGCCCACAAAGTAAAGCAACACATACTGCACTGTATGTCTGCAAGTGTACACTGACCAGATTTGTCATAGTCAAAACACTATCCACATTTTCGTTTGATTAGGAGCAAATGAGCATCTGCCTTTGGAGATATTTTTGGAAGAGACCTATTAATGAAACCTCTTTTGTGTTGAGCCAGTGTGTAATTAAGCAAAGTATCTTCTTCAGAGGGTTTGTGCAGTTCTTTCTTTCACAGTCTGTTGTCATTTTTGCCACAACGCTGATGATGGTCTGTTGCAATCAAGTGTCCCATTGAGCCAACAGGTGTCTTGAATGCAGCCGTTATTACTGTTATGCCTGTTTGTTTGGTTTCTTTTGCTTTGTTAAAATGTCTGACAAAAAGGTTGTATTGATTTGTCTCATTTGTTGGAATGAGTATAGAGACTGACAATAAAAAAAATTATAAATCAACAGACTATTTCATGTAACCACAAAACTGTGAAATAGTAATTATAATTTAGATCGTGATTATATAAAGCTATTTCATTTGGCTTCTACTCACAATTACAGTGCTCACTGCAGGTGTTTTTTCTCTCTCTCATATGCTTGTCCGGACAGAAACAGAAAACAGAAACAGGCAATCACATAACTGGCTCAACCCTGTCTGTCTTGCCTCACAGCTAAAGGCTTTGTGCTGAAAAAAGGCATTGGTAATAACAATAATTAAGGGAAACTGAAATGTGAAATGAAAGTGGTTATTTCATACAATGAGATGCATGAAATAACATTTCATTTTAATGACCTTGTAAAGACTTGCTGTATTGGATTATTTAACAACTTTAGAGAGGTGTTATTCAATTTGTCTGTATCTATTAATCTGATCAATCATGTCGTACTGTCCTATCATTTTGAGCATTCTGAGTCTCCACAAATAATGGCATGATGGCAACACAAACATTGGAACAAAAGCATCTTGTCACAGAATAGAAAACCCTTACGACAAGATTAGATCTCAGTGCTTATCTAAAACCTTAATTTTAAAGACACATGGCAGTGGTAATAGTTGTGTCCTGTGAATTAAAAATATCAGTCTCACTGAAATGACAGGCATAGCCATAAGCAGCGCTGCTGTAAATATAAAATGTGACATCTACGTCACTGACCTACAGCACTACAAAAACCATTAAGTGATTTGGTATGATTAATAATGACTTGACAAACCCATGTGAAGAGACAAGAGAAACACCTTTTACTTCTCAGTTCACCCAACTGCGCTTCTATAATGCAAAATAAAACTATGCAGGTCAGG
>JBCAUF010000032.1:13665551-13676369 GCA_038406115.1 Haemulon aurolineatum
CCAGAGCTGAAATTTGAAGAAAACATGGAGAATTCATGGCAGTTCTGAATAGTGTCTCCAGTTACACTCCACACATGCCATTTGAAGATCAGCTTTTTAAGTGAATGCCTGGAAGACAGACCAGACTTACTGCAGTGATCTCATTAGCTAGATTAACCTGACTGCACAGACTCTTCACGTTCAAAGTACCAAATGATTCTATAATATAAAACCAATGCTAATTGGATGGAAACAAAAGCAGCCTCTATAAGAGGAATTCATTTGAGATGAAAAGAGGCTGTTGGTCTTCGCGATACTGTAACACCTACACTGTTTTTTATTTTTTATGGAGAACAAAATCCAATTTCCGTTAGAGCGCAGAATTCACGTCATTGAAATACTCGCAAGAAACAAAGACACATCAGGTCTCATGAGTAATCTACATGCATGTGGGAGCTTTTCTCCGTCCTCCTCTTACAGGTGCATTTAACATCTTCCTCAGTGCGGCAAGGTCACGACTCTGCAGATGATTGCACACCGTGGAGATCTGTAAAACACGCAAAGACCGCCTTATCAGGAATCCTACGCTGGAGAATGACGGAGAGAGCCACAGAGGAAGTGTTGAGTCGTGTAGAGGTCACACTGCAGCTTTGTGAAGAGATGAGGCGACATAAACGAATTCCATGTTTACTTAAGTAGCTAATCAGAGAGCCACTGTCAGGCAATCAGAGAGGGGCGGCAGGCAAGGGTCAGGCCCCCATCCTCCCCAGATACAACAAAACACTCAAATGCCATCAAATACCATCCTCTTCACGTAGCCTGCTGTGTATGAAATGGACTTGAAGAAGGTACCTGTGTGTTTCATGGGAATATAAAAGAGGCATGTGGACTTTGTGAGTCCTTGTATCTCCGGCATTGCTTTGGATTGACTTTCTTGGTTTCTCTGAGGAGACCTTCCTTTCCACCTTCCTCCTTTTTTGTTGATGTTGCTTTTTGTGCTGAATGAATGAACATGTTTATGGAACATCCTGTAAATGTAACGGAATCAATTTTAATGTGTCAAGGCTTAAGAGTACGCTGATGATAGAGGACGAAATATGTGCCAGACTGAAAACCCTGGATCTTTCAAACTCCACGCCTCCTGTTTGTAATACATTTTAATGGAATCTCCACGATACTGAAACCTCTCAGATTTAAAGCCTCTCCAGATCCACACACGACATAATACTGTGTGACTATTGTGACGAATAAACTGAATTAAATTTTGTGTAAAACTGGCATTCCCCATGAAGAACCTCTGAATGCTTACTGTGTGAGTCATACATGTAGGTGTAATTTGATGGAGAAGCAGGGAGACACGTTAGTGTCTTTAGTGGAAAATAAAACAAAGTCATCTGATAAAATTTTGAGAGCCGGTCCAGGTTTACCACAAATCTGGTGAAAGTTGTCATGCAGCTGATATCTGCATTAATCTGAACTGAATACTGAATTTTGTGTGAGAGCTGATTAATCTCAGAGATGCCAAACTGGGAATATGAACTGCAAAATGAAAACAACAGGATGCAAACAAATTGCAAATAAAAGCTTTACATCCAGTTTGTTAAATGTAATATTTCACACAGCCTGAACTCCTTTTTTTTGCCTGCAGAGGATGTGGACAGTCGTGCAACAGATTTATATTGGGTGAGTGCTTTTTTTCCCTCGCTCCGCCCAGGCGCCCTGGATAGTTTTTACAATACACGTGAGGCAGCTAAATGTCTTACATAGATATATAATAACAACCGTAACCTTTAAAAACCATTGAGCAATGGTTAGCCTATAACCCTGGACAAGGATGGTGCCATCAGTTGAAAATGTGTACGACAAAAGTCCATACAAATAACAAATGAACTATGACTTTATTTTACTTAAGAAATCACACCACGTACCAAATCTTTTTACAAATCCAATCTCATGGAAATTACCTTTTTGTCTACTATAATGAAACCCTTGCCCTTTCTGAACAACTAAGAAATAAATGCAACAAATGCTCTCTTTTTGAAAAGGATGGACGCTTTTGTGTTTTCTGTATTTCAACATCACAATGATGAACAAGACTACTGTAAAAGCTTCCTCTATTTCAATCAATTTTTCACTGGACAAAAGTTGTTTAGCCAGAAAAAAGAAAAACTGTGAAACTGAAACTGTGGATGTGTTCGGCTTTTCCCGATTAAAGTCTAATTCCTCCATTCAGATTATTTCTGCCTCCAGTTCAGCTTTGTCTCAAATGTTCTTACTGCATACTGTATATATGTAGCCTATATTTATGAGTATCTTTCTGTGATACCTCTCTGTGTTCAAATAGACTGAGATCATCTCTCATGTCTGTCTCGTCTGTACTGTCTGCCCTCCACCTTCTTGTAATGAAAGGTTGTGTGACAGAGGAGCATCAGAGAACACCTGTAGGAAAGCAAACAGCCTCATTCAGAGCAGCAGCAATAATAAAGAGGAAAATTTAAATCCATGCCAAAATCAAATGTGTTTACCAAAGCAGGCAGTTAGGGAGGGAGGTGTGAGTATTAAAGAGCATTTGAAGAGTTTGTGTGTGTGTGTGTGTGTGTGTGTGTGTGTGTGTGTGTGTGTGTGTGTGTGTGTGTGCGTGTGTGGCCACGAATATCATTAATTTCCATATTGAATTCAATTTGAATTGGTGAACCCATATCATGCACAATAAGGTACGAAAGCCCACAAATTAGATCATATTTCTAAAATGTCCCATCTTTAAAACATCAACTAGCTGGTTTTCCAAAAACACACACCCGCCTACACACACACACCCACACACCCACAACCACAACCACACCCACACCCCCCCACACACACACACACACACACTTTTCCCTGTTTGCTCTCTTGTTGCTCCCTGGCAGCAGGGACAGTTTATTGCTCCTTGGGCTCTTTTATCAAATGATTCATGCCTCTTGGATGGGGTGGCACTCCAAATGTGCTTTGATTGAGGCAATTAAGCCCAAGGCCCTTTTAACTGCTTTGACAAGACCTGACTCGTCCAGCTTGAACATAGATGTGTGACTGTGACTTGGCTAATGAGACCATTGCAGGGCCACTGTGTGAATATCATTTATTGTCATGTTTGATTTTGTCCCATTTCACCATAACTCACTGCCAACAAATCCAGTGCCACATTCTGAGTTCAGTAAATGTAGGGAGATGAAAGATGCATGAATTGCTGCAGGAGTAAAAAGATTGATCTTTGCTCTCTGCATAATCATAAAATAGTCACACAAAATCACAAAGTGTACTGTTGGGTGTGTTGTGGGAACGCCACCAAACAGAGATACGGTGTAGGATTTTGGCATAAGCATTAGCTGATGTTTGTTTCTCCTGAAAAGCAACATGTGAAGGCAAAGCTTTGCAAGCTTCTTAAGAACCATCTGACTCGACTAAAAGCTGAGGTGAAAATTTAGAAATTGTCAGTTTGAATAAGAGGTTAACTGGACTGCACAAACGTTCAGATCACATTAGTTATCCTTTCTCGCAGTCCCCTGTAACCCTCTGGCATACTTATCACAGTGGTCAGTGGTTTCTCACATGACAGTCATCTTATTAAATGTTTTGAAAGATGGCTGAAAAAAACAAAACAAAACAAGAATTTAGTCTCAAAACTGAACATTTTGTTGCAAATGATGAATCTGTTATCTTTCAAATGTGACTTGTTGACATACGTATTTACAGCATTACTGTAAAGTATTTTAGCCAAATGTACTTGTTGGAAATTCAATCTCAATGTTAAATATGCTTTTTGCCACTTGAGTGTGAGCAGAGCACCTAGGAAAGTAAAAATAAAGGGTTATTCCCCTCTCAAGACTTTTGGGAATAGGCTACACACTGTAGCCTACATACTAATAAAAAATTGAATGACATTGGGAGTACCAAATGTAATTACATCTTTATACCAATTGATCTGCTCTAAGATATTAATAGGATCAGACAAAATACATTTTCTTTTCAATGCTGATGAGCTGATAATAAAATCCTGCAAACTGCACAAACTAAAGGTTGTTGAAAGCTGTTCTTTCCATTTAGGTCTTACCCCTCGCTGATGGGGAAAGCTGCCTAACCAGATCAAACACAGTACAGGACCTACACGCAGAAGCCTTCACGTCATGTCTTCCTGACTCTTATCTTGCTGCTTCCTCCAAAGGTCTGTGCAAAAAGATATGGTAACAGTAAAGGTTGAGAAAATAACACGGCGTGAGACACATTTATAAACCTCTCGGAGACAAGCAGTATACCGTATGGTCCATATACTTTGTGCAGTCTCTGTCACACATTTTAAAACATCTTCCTGGATAAATGCATGCACTGTTCAGCTTTTCATCTTCAGCATTGGAACCACAGCTGATAACAAATTATGGTTTACTCAAACTGGCCAGTCGTCATAACTGGGAGGGCAGAGCAAAGACAGGTTTGCAGTCAGCCTAATTGTCATTTTGGTCTGTGTAATTACTGTTGTCGGCAAACACACTTGCGACCTGGCAAGTCTTTGAATTGCTGATCTGTGGCAGAGAGAAGAGGGAAACATTATCTGCCGAAGGAAGTGAAGTCACACTGCACAAGGAAAGCACCAGTTTCTCCTCTGTTTTTGTCATAAGAGCATAGAAAAAGTAATAATTTCACTGGCTTTGTGAATACTGTAGGCTATAATAACTTGGGGATGTTTTCACTTAAAGGTCCAGACTATTCCAAAGCCGATGTAACACTGAATGGGAGAGAATGTTATTGTCCTGTCGCGGTACATTTACAATCTGCCAAGGATTGTAAATGTACACCCTGTGCTTTGTTAAACTTCCTTTGGTGCCTCAGCTGTCTTAACAGCCACTAATATGAGGAAAAGGGTACAGGGAGGTCCTTAGTGAAAACCAGAGCCAAAATCAGTTCATTTCATTATTTACTGCCATTTGAGAACGGCAGGTGCCTCAACATGTCTGCCAATAAAATAATGAGGTGAACAGAGTTTGTCTCTGGTTTGTAAGGCCTCCCTGTGCTCCCCCCTCCCCGGCCTCTCAATAATAAAACTCTGAATCACAAATGCTCTATTAAAAATGTAGCGGTCCCATTTAACAATATTGTTCTCCAAACACAAAAAGGATGCCAAGGCCCAGTACTCAATCGTTTATGAAAGTTAATAAAACGTCACATTAAAGACGGATGTTCAGGCACTTGTTCACAAAGCCAGTATTAAAAATCTTATTTTAACTGGTTTTGACCTTATGGTCTTCATCAGGCAGAAATAATAAAAACCAGATTGGGGGCATCTGCTAACAAATATTGCTGAAATAAAACTTTTTGCTGCACCAGAAGGCTTAAACCTTGAACAAAGACTCATCTTTAAATCGAAGCCGAACCCCTTCTTCATCCACCTGGCTCCTGGTCGAACATCAGACTCACTTGTTCAACATTCCTCCCCTTAAACTTTCCACCAACTCAAGACAAGCTCACACTCAAGCTCTAATCTGCATTAGAATATGAATTCCACGAAATACCCTTTTAATCGGGCTTGCTGTGTGCCCATTGGTGAAACAGAGCATGCTCCAAGTACCGTGATGAACCTCCATTCCACCAACAAGTGTGAAGGACCGGTGCGAGATGGTTCACATTGTAAGATCTCTGGCCTTTCATGCTTGGTGGAGTTACTTAGAGGCTTGAAGCGGTGAAGGAGGAGGGGTGTGGGGGGTTAAGCAATTAGTGTGTGAAATAGATATCCTCTGCTTTTCCAGCAGCCAGGCCCACTCTGCCCCGAGTACAAAGTGTTAGTCTGTCAGCAGTGCCTTGACAAGAGGAGAGTGCTCGCCGTTGTTTGTGCTTGCCTGGCGACCATCTTGTCTGATTATATGCTGCAGCGACGGGAAGAGAGCTCTGTAATAGCTGTGTCACTTATCTCATGGTGTCTCAGAGCTTTGAGGAACCTGTAAAAGTCAATTGTGGGATTCTTTTTAGTACATTCAGGTGTTTTATTCTTTGAGGTTTTTGTAGTCACACCTTCCAGGACAGCAGTTACTCTTGCTCTGTCATATTTCACAACTTGGAGGACATTACATCCTCAGTGCCTGGCTCCAACAAACTCAAGAGCAGAATAATTACTCTTTACACATTATTAGTGTTTATTATGAGAGCTGAAATGTACATTTTACTTAATAGCTTTTGTTCATGGTTTACACAGATACAGTACAGCCCAAATACTTTCATCAGATTGGTGGCAAATGAGCGTCAGAGGAGACACAGTCATAATAAAATCTCATCTTTAAAATAAAATCACATGATAAATAAATATGTTTTTCTTTCAATTTTCTTTCTTTTTTTTTATCAATTTGGTCTTATGGCACAGGCACAATTTGTAAAGTCAATCATCTGTGATATTTACACCAGCATATTTACAGTGTAGTTGAGAGGAATGTTAATTTTTTTTAACAAATCTCAAATTCTATATCCAAAACAGTTATTTTGTTTTAATGTAAAACATTGTTAATCTACTTACAAGTGTTTACAAAGAAGTGCAGCTTCATAAATAGCTCGAGAACTTTAAGAAAGGAAAGACACATACATTCACCGTTATCAAGAAATAAAACACAACAAAAACACTTAAGCCTGGTGCACCCTAGACTACTAAGGAAACAGTTTTTGCCTCTTTGTGGATAAAAATGTACACTTAAGAGTCGGTAAACCCAGCCGTCATAAATATTGATGGACTATAGTTGGTGGATACATAGCTCCAGTTTTGTGCTTTGCGTGTGATATCATTACAGTTGAGTCACAGACTTGAGCGTCTGTTTGTCGTTCAGCCAACCACAAGGTTATTCAGCTTGCACCTGTTTTTTACAGGTATTTCCTGTGTCCATCTGGATTTAAGACAAATTTTGTCCAGACAGAATAATTCTAAACATTGTGTTCTAGTCCAAAAGTAATAAATTACCTGCATAAAATATATGCACAAAAACGGACATAATTATGTAATAAAATAATGTAAAATAAAATGGTCAATATTTGAATTGATACTTGTATCTGCATTTTAAATGAACAATTCTGTGTTTGGTGCAGTTTGGTGGTTGATGTATCAATATATAATTGATCAAGTTATAATTGACCCATGCATCTGTATACTTTTAAATTTCAGTTTATACAACATGAATCAAGAAGATATATTTGACTTCCAGCAACTATCTGTATTTTGAAAACATTTATTGTTATTATTGATCTGTTTATAAATTAATAGATTGTTCTATAAAATTACTCATGGACCCAACCTAACATCCTCATATTGCTGTTTGTTTTATTGACACAGAGTCTAAAACCCTAATATAGCCATACTATCAAATGACAGAAAAACAGCAGCAAAACCTACAATTGAACAGCCGAAATTAAAGTTTTACACAATGACAAAATGAAATAGCATATTCTACTCAACTAATTGTTTCAGCTCCAGTTAAAATACCTTAACACCTCATACAAGATCAACAGGGGTTCATCCTTCGGGAAAACCAATGCTTAGCTCTGACTCAAACGAAATGATAACACACTTGACAGGCACATACTGGAGCTTGGGTGCACAAAACATTAAATTGCAGGGTCAACCGGGTTGTTCAAACGTCTGTGTCCAGTGGGGGAGGGAAGTCGAGACATGGTGACAGAGAGTCCTGACTGTGTGTGGAGCTAATCCCAGTGTCTGAGTCTGTGTCTGTAGCATCCAGAGGGGACAGACTGTGTTTGAGTTTCACTGTCTGTGAGACGCTGCACTGAGTCTCGCTTTTCAGAGGGACCGGACTGGACTGGTCCTCTTCCTCTCCTTCCCCAATTTGTAGTTCGCTCAGGTGGGCTGCAAGCTGCCAGCACTCCTGATCCTTGGAGACCAGCGTAGCGTCATAGTACTTCAGCTGCTTGTCTATTTCTGCAGCCTGGTTGTGAAGAGCCACACCGGTGAAGAGGCTGTGCTTCAGTTCATCCTGGAGCCTCTCTAGTTCGGCAGTGTAGAACAATTCGTCGGTCTCCGAGGGGATCCAGGAAGCAGCGGCGGCTCCTTCTTGTTCACTGTTCTCATACTGGCTCAGAGGGAAGCTGGCCCTCCTCAGCTCAGCATCAATGTCCTGGGACAGCTGGAGGATGAGTTCCTGGTGCCTCTGAACCTGCAATTCAAGCTGCTCAACTCCATCGCTGGTGTACAGGTACTCCTGCAGCTGCTCATCGCTGTGCGCCTCAAAACTCTGACCACAAGCCTGAGCCAGCGGACTCTCAGTCTCGGCCTCCCTCTGCTCTTGCAGGTCAACCCGCTCAATCTCCATATCCAGCTCCCTCATGCGTTGGATCTGCTCTCGGATGGTGTGGTCCTGGTTGAGAATGAGCTGCACCATCCGGTCGATCTCGTCGGCACCTGCTGAGCTTTTGCTCTCCTTGTGGAGTTTTTCCAACTTCCGGAAAGCCTTCTTCACCATGCGCTTTTGTCTCTCCACTGGCAGAGACTGGGTGGACTGGGACCGACTGTGCTCCCATCGCTTTGGCTTGGCCCCCTTTGACTTTACACCCTTCTTGGCAGGCTGAGGCACAAAATCACTTGTTTTGACGAGAATAAACTGGATGAAAGGTCTCTGGTCACCCCAAGCGTACCAGAGTCGCAGGATTCTGGTGAGAGGAGGCAACGCTCTCTCAAAACCCTTCCACCGCTCGACAAGACAGAAGTCTTTGGGTTCACCGTGCAGGAGCCGCTTGCTCTCTGGGAGTGACTTGTGATCATCCAGCAATGCCTGAATCAAATCTGTACATGTTGTGTGCTTTGTTACTCCACAGACAACCTTCTCCTCATTGCAGACAGTAACCTGAATCTCCTTTCCCACCACAGGCTCGGCATCTTTTGTCCTAGGAAAGAGACAAAAAAACAAAACTAAATAGTAATAGTGGCTTTAGTGTAAAACAAATGGATGTCTTAACTCTTTAACATACAGGCTTCCCTCCTCAGTGTTTCATATTAGGCACATAGCATATTAGGCACAGTTGTGGTTTCAGCTACATGCTTACTAGTGCAATCCCACTGTGGCCGTAGTGTGCCAGTAGACTGTTAGTCTTGTTTACCTTTTTATCCGATAGCAAGCCTTAGAGAGTTGACAGGAAATGAGGGGATACATAGGAAGGATGACATGCCACAAAGGTCACCAGAGAGACTTGAACCAGGGATGTTTAGATTATGTAGTGCCACTAAGAAGCCACAATTTAAAAAATGTTGACCATGACTTCACCATGACCATTTTAGTTATCCTCAAATGCTTTTAAAGATTAGAGCAGCACTTTGAAGTACACCAAACAGTGAAGTTCTTCAACTATTTTATATATTTTCTTAAATAGATCATACTTTGATGGTTTTTCCATTAGGTTAGTGAGCAGAAAACTACATGCACTCATTTTGTGCTCCCTGGCTTGATTCTATTAGACTGTTACTCATCGTCTTACTCATCAGAGATGATCACTTAATGGTTTGGTTCTGAGCTATTTAACCCCAAGGCCCTCATTACCTTTTCGTGAAGGCCGTAAAACTTGCTCAAAAATTGACCTCTGATGGGTCGATGATATCCATTTTTTACGTGCTTAATGGACCACCGGTAATATCCAGGACCTAATATCCAGTCATTAAATGATCGGCACTGGCAATGCAGACATCCACAACATGAACAAGTAATCAAATAAGTAGATAACATTGCCAGACATTTCAATTTGATTTCAAGATAAAGAATGATGTATCATGTAATCATTTATATGAAAGATAAAAGTTGGAATATTCTGCAACTGATTTGATTAATCGGGCTGACTCTGATGGACTGTAGCTGACTGCCAAGTATCTGTCTCAGTAAATAACTTAGACTTAAAGTTAAAGCCCACATTGAGAGCAAAAAATAAACAGCATTTAATACTCTTGTAATTACAGACAGTTCAATCAGAAAAAACAACAGAGATTGTACGTAATATCACCAAGAAACAAAAGCTGGAGCTCCTTCTCCTACATGTACACTGATCTGCAGAATGATTTTGGTGTCGAAGGAATGCTGGTCAGTGGTTTTGCAACCAAAAAGGCAATACTTCACAGCAATAAATCAGAATAATTTGCTTGTAATCCTGGTTAATGTTGAGATTCATCTATAGTCCTGAAAACGAAAACTAGAAAGACAACCCTAATGACATGACTGAGGGCGTTAACTGTAGCTCAGACACTTTTTCACATGATCTGACATACAGTGAGGGGACAAGAATAAGGCCCAGAGAGTGTTTAACCAAAATATTCTTTTAAGGATTTATCTTCTAAGCAAAGCATAAGCCTGGAGAGGATCACGCATTTGGTTGTCTAACTCTCCACAGTTAATCTAACATACTACTAGATCCATCAGCCTAATATTTCACGTGAACGGCAACTGCTTCAGTTTGGAATAACCATGACCCCAGGCAGTTCTAGTGTCAGTTGTATTTCAGCCTGTTTTTAGTTAACTAAAAACAATGACTGCACTATAGACTTACAGTGTATTTGTTAAAAAAAAAAAAAACAAGCATTGTGATCAAAATCAAATACTATAGGTCTTCGCTCTGGCTGTCAAATGTTAGATGTTGTTTATTGCCTCTGTAGGTAGTAATGCTTCCAGATCTGAACCTTGCATCATGTAGCTGCTGTGTTTTTATCTGTGGAGATAACCTCACTTGACTGAAACCCACATTATCCACCCATCATAACAAGGGAGGGTAGACAAAAATACACATCCTCAGAAGATGATACAGATCTACCTGCATGCCAACATAAGCGAGTGAGATAGA
>JBCAUF010000032.1:13680431-13690732 GCA_038406115.1 Haemulon aurolineatum
ACACACACACACACACACACACACACAGGACCGGTTAGACCTCAGTTTTTCACACCTGAGTGAACCCAAGAAACCTGAGTAGACCCGCTTGACCGCATTTTGAACTTAAAAGTTGAGATACCCAGTGAGACATCAGACATGTGGGAGGAAACCACATTTAAATTATATGAATTTTGAGCATACGTTTCTGCGCGGGTCTACTATGTTACAGCTGCGCCATGGTGGCATGACTCTCTCCCATTGTAATACTCATAATGACAACCTTGTAGACATTAACAACTCCCTTTGTGCCATAAATTTGCAAGCTACAAGTTACCACAGAGGGCTGCATGCTGGTGGTTTGAACAAGTCATAACAAACGACAGAATTATAGCTTGCTGGTGTCTCAGCGTGTTTTCTCAGATCAATAGCGATATGATTAGGTGATGCAGATATTTTCAACTGAAACAAAGCTGTGATCGTGTATCATAAAATATATCCTGTAGCCACTACTGTCAACAGGTTCTGATTTGGATTAGTGAGGTGGTGATGGAATCATAGGTTTGCTCTTAAGACTGAATAACAAACAAACCTCAAAAATCAATGGGCTGTATGTGTGAGGACCTGATATAAATGTAAATCATTCACCAGGACTCTTTTAAAGGGTAGTTTACTGAAATACATTAGATATATTTTCCTTTGTTTGTCTCTAATGGTAACAATGCACATGGCCTTGGTTTTATTTTATTGCCCACATTTTAAGATACCCATCTGAGATTTCTGCTGCGACCTCAATGCAATAAAATTAATGGGGAATTTGTTTGTGGTGCTCACAGTAATGAAAAATGTAATTTAAACAAGAGTCTACAGTGAAAAAATTAAAAACGTGACCTTATGATACCTAACGAGAAAGTTTGGGAATCACCAAAGTTGTGACTCTGGATAATCCACTGACAAACTATACCACTAAAGCTAAGCTGAACCGACCGTTTCAAATCAGTCGAAGGAAATGAGTGTCTGCTGAGGGGCACAACACAACAAATTACAGACGCATGGCCCTATAGACACATATAGCGAATGTTAACAACATCAGACCATGAAACTCAGGAAATGCAAATGCAATGTTTTCAACTGACCACCACACAGCTCTGAGTTTACTTATCATGTTTGGAGAAGGTTTCATCTGCCCTGCTTGTTGCAGAGTGAATGACAGAAGCCTGTCGCTTCCCAATACACCTATCTGTACCTGGTTTGAGTAACAGGAGAAAGGTACACAGAGACTGTAGTCGAGCAGTCAGCGCTGGCCAGGAGATGCTTCCTCCCTCTGTTATCTCAAAGAGGATGAGGGATAGGCAAGGAAATAACATCACTTTTCTATCTGGATATGTTGATCTCTGGGATGACTCCCGCTCTGATAGGCATCTGTGAGCAGAGACACAACACACCCCTTCCTCTCTCTTCCCTTCCTCTATGAAACCACCCTCAACTCTTAGCCCCCCCCGACATCCACCCCCAGCAGGTCTGTGAATCACCAAATAAGCTTTTGCTCAGTGGAAATGAACGACTTATTCTCTTTCAACACAATTGAATGATCTCATTGTTTGCCGTGGTCTGCTAATTTGTGTTAACCAAACACTTTCAGCCGCTAATTGGACTTGCGCACAATGCTGTCATGCTGCAATTGTGGCCAAGGGCAGGATTAAGTGGAAATGGTCACTGCATTGCTTCAGTTACATTTGTCACTGGCTGCCAACCATTACTTTCCAAGCTCTTCAAGGCCTGCACTTGCCGGTTCACTATAGGGCTGTCTGATGACGCACTGTGATCCTCAGACAGTAAAGAGCATTAAAAACGTACGTTGTCAGCTTGTGAGTGCTTGTGAAAGTTTTGCTGTTTCAAGATCGGCTTCATCTTGCTGTTCTTCCGCAAACACCCAGCCCACTGCGCCAGCGCGAGTAAAAAGCGAGTCTCTGAATTCAAGCATTTGACATATCTACAGATCTAAACACTTGCGGTAATTATAGGTGCCGCACTGGTAATTACCACACAACATGAAAAAACATAAGACTTCCAGTGGAGACAGCCTCAGTCAGACAGTTTGAAGTTATCAAAGATAATTCCTCTTAGCTGTGTGTGTGATGTGAAAATGCGCCCATTTTGCTGCTGGTGCCACTGTCAAAGAGTTTTTTACAGCAATTTAGAGCAAAAGCCTCTTTTATTGCTGAACTCAGTCCAAACCCATTCCACTAAGTTTGATGGTAAATGAGAAAAGCTAATGAAAATAGTGCTTTGCCCACAGTTAAAACCTTTCTGATCCTGGTCTTGGCAACATGAGTTCTGTCTGCGCCATGCAGGGACTGGATCATGACCTAGATACTCCAGAAGGAATACTCTGTTTACCAACTCCGCACAACAAACGTCTGCAGTCAAATATCCAAACAGAATTTCTGCACCAATAATGCGAGACAGCTTGTGGCTCAGTAAATCAAATTTTCCCACCTTTTTTTCTAAAACTGAGGCTGGATCTCAGCTGCAGCGAGGGGCACATCAAAAGGGCAAGCTGGCCACTTAAGGAAAATGCTGAAGCTAATTATACGAGTATTGATGACAGAATCTGATGTCCCAGATGGAACATGTGTCAAAAATAATTTCTCCACAGTAATCACAAAGGAGAAATTGAAATGTCTCAAAAGTCAATGTACAGTAGAGCGTATTTTGACAGTGATGAGAGAACTCCTATGGAAGGGCATGTTTACCTCAAACTTTGCATAAAAGATAAATAAATAACACCTGTAGGCCAAAAAATGCATCCTACAACAGTTTCATTTAGTAAGAGTGAAATGATGCAATGGAAACTACAATTTTATAGATGGAAAACGTTTTTCGGGTGTTAATGGTTACATCCACATCCACCTTCTCCAAATACACACACAGTAAATTAATATATATATGTATGTTAATAAATACTTACAGATACTATATCTTCATCAATAATGTGCCCTCATATTACCACTACAATGGCAACACACAAGTTTTAGGATCTAATGCTTGTTGATGCTGGTTTAAAGCATTAATGGAACTGTGTTATACATGATCATAAATAACCCTAAAAAATATCCTATAATTCATATAAAGTTATGTCCTTGGGGTTCTTGATGGTAGAAACTAGTACATTTGCCTCGCTCTGGTAAATAGTTATGTTTTATGTTCAACTGTATCACCTGTTGCTGTATTTTTATTTTCACTGCATTTGGATAGTAGCTTGCAGTATACCCTTCTGACATTACTGGCCATTAAAGATGGTAAAACTTGGCTAAATTCCGAATGCAGTTGTGTTTTTACCTTGTATAGCTCACTCATAGTCTACTGCGCACTGCTTCGTGCGTAATTCTCCCTCCTCAACATTTCACCACAGAGTGCTTTCCAAATACCCGACCTCGAGAAAAGAAACACACACACACACACACACTCAACAGGTTTCCCCGCTCATCAAATTACCTGTTTTTCAGTCGAGCTTTCAGAAAGTTTTTTCCAAACGGAGCCATGACACTGGGAGCGCAGGGAAACAGACCGGCGATCCGAAATGCGTTACAGTCCCAGCATGGCAGGACGTCGGACACTTTGTGGAGTGTTTCTGTAAAGTTGTCGGGTGTCCCGACTGCAACTTTGTCCGCCCCCATCCGAAAAGCAGAGGGAGGTGTTTCCCAGACTACACTGAGATTTATTGGTGAAACTCTGCCCCCTTCCACCTGCGGGGACAAGCGGGGAAACAGAAACACAGCGGAGACGAAGAGAAAAGTAAATGTTGGCACTTCAAACAAAGCCAGTGTTCAGTGAAGAACATCAGCACTAAAACATAATCGCAAGGAAATACCATTAAGTGGGACATGGTCAGACTAAACTCACTATCAGGTAAAAGTGGAAAGTTCATATGAGAATAGAAAATGATGATACCAGAAAATAGTGTAAATCTTAAAGTGATTTCTTATTTCCATTATGTTCTTTGTGAAAGCATAATGTCACTAAAAATGTCACTAAAAGTGTCATTATGCAAAAAAAATAAAAAATAAATAAATAAAAAAAATGATTATATGAAATATATTTTAAAGGCCTTGATACGTTGTTCATCTGCATAATATGCTACTTTCCATTGCAACTAGATCTAATATAAAGTAATGTAAAAATATGATTATAGTGTCACTGAGCTGCAACACAAGACATGCAGAAGATAAGTGAACCTCTTGGGGTTCGGTATCTGCCTGTGACTGCTGGATTTAGATTACTAAAATGAAATTCAGAGATGAGAGAAATGCACCCTTCTTTACCAGGCTGACAATTTTTCGAGCAGAACACATTATGTTTTGAATCTGTTCCAGGTGCGATATTTACTCTACATTAAAAGGATATCATTCTCTGTGGGGACCAATTAGTGTGATAATGGACAAGTGAAAGTGATTCACTTTAGTTTGTGGTTTTAGATCAAAGTGCATTCATTCAATGGCGTATCTCATTGTACGCACAGTGTTACTCATAAAAAACATCCAGTCACCTTTTTACATTATTTCAATTCAAGGCATCCAACGTATTTTTTGTTTAGTCATGAACAATAAATAGAGATGTCTATAATTAGAACAATTCAATGTTGAAATCCAGTGACCAATTAGTTAATTATGTTTGGCCCTACACAGCCAAAAAGCAGTAATTTTATAAACAGTGAAATGAGGAAATGACTTAATTGTATCCTGGCAAAGTTTGCTGCCAGCAGGAACGCTGCTGGTATCTAATTTCATAACATTTGTGTAATTCATTTTTGTTCAAATAAAGTTCAAATAGCACCTGAATAGGTAGATATTATATTGTTAGTATTACAATATTAAAAATAGAATATTTAGATGACAAAGCAAGAACAAAATAATTTTTCTTTCTGTTTCCCAGTGTTCACATTTATCAGTTGAATTCCTCAACTGTGGTGCAAGGAGCAGAACTGTTTATTATGATTATGTATATTTAGTCTTTAATAGTTTTGAATGAGCAGAAAAGAGAAGAAACCTTAAAAGGGGACAATAAAGATGTTTTTCTTAACTAGTGTTTCCAAAGTCAAGAATGAACTTTGAACTTCATCTTAGGCCAACAGGTAAGAGGGGTCCTTCAAGGAAGACACCTGCATGATCATTTTGTGACCAAAAGGCACAGGTCCATCTGCTGATGAAGATCAGACATCAGAAAATAATTTGGAGAAGCATAGACAGTGTACTATGTCTGAAGGACTGAGAAGGTTTATTAAAGAGAATGCATTTCCAGACATAACTGGCTCCTTATTAAGTGTCCATTTAAGATGAATCACAGTGATAAGGAGTCCTTATCATTATGATTCATCTTAAATGGTCTGGAAGTCTACCAGTAATCACCTGTTGAGCTGAAAACAGAAAAAAAAAAAAAAAGATGGTGGTGGTGCACCGCTACACCAAAAAGTGACATCAGGAGTGAATTGCAGCCCCATCCCCAGGGCGATAAGTGCAAAACAAACGTCAGACTGTGTGCATTCATGAGGAGAAATAACTAAATTTCCCAAACCCTGACGCAAAAGCACTTTGCCTTGTGATGCCAAAGTGACGTCTAATGAAACGATGACACGGTGACAGCAGGGAAGAGGAAATATGAAGAGAGCGATGGGTGGATGGATGGATGGAGGGGGCTGTAGTAGTGGGTGGGAAGATGGGAGGAGAGGAGTGAGTGGGGGTGGGGGTGGGGGGGTGAGAGAATGATCCTCTGACATCACATTGGCTCTTATAAACTGAGGGAATGGAACCCATCACACTTCACAACCAACCAGAAAACTGCAAGGAAGGAAAAGCGAGTTTGGACCTGAAAGAGGAGAAGAAGAAGAAGAAAAAGAAGAAGAGGAAGAAGAAGTAGAAGAAGAGGAGGAAGAAGAAGAAGAGGAAGCAGCAGCATCACTACAATTTCCCTTTCCAGCCTCTTGAGCTGTCTGTGTCTGATCCCTAAACCCTATGGACTAGATTCCTCCTCAGGTGAATTCTTCAGCGTGGGATCCCTTCTTTTTTGTTTTTGTTTGTTTCCTCATCAACATGCAGGCACAGTTGGCATGTATGCTTCTCCTCTGTTTCACATATGGTGGACTTTGCACAGGTAAGCACGGGGACTCTCTCGACAGGCTTTGCAATTTTGCACAGAGTCATGATATTATGTTTTATCAATGGTATCAGTTATGGTTACAAAATAGGTAAAAAGGGAAAAGAAAAAAAGTCACGACACCTAAACAAAGTATGGAACAATCTGCCTCTCACATGACTTATTGTATGCAGCAGATGCATCATTTTGGTGATATTGCTGCATGTATTGAAATACTGAGTATTCTACATCATGGAATTTGCTCTTCATATCTTCTTAACATTATGGTTGTCTGAGGTTCAGTTCCTGGATTAAATGCTGAAAGTCATTACACAAATTATTCAAATATTAAAGTACTTCAGGAAGCTGTAACTTTGAACCCTCAGCTAATTTCTTAAAGTACAGATATATACTTCTACATTCATTCTTTTTTAAATTCGTCTTTTGTTATTTATTGTTTGAGGATGTGTCCTCTTTTACTCTCCTATGAACCTGTTTTCCTCAGTGATCCAATGTAATGATGCCTCATTGAAGTGTTTTAGAACCCATTTGGATCTTTGCTTATACAATGAAAAACCTCAGAGCAAACAATATCTATTCATTTATTCCAGATTAAATATGGGCTACTCTCAACTGTGTCTAAATCCATGGGGTAATTAGACTACAAACTCATTCTTGGTCCAGTGAGCCAATGATCAGCCAGCCTGTGCAGTAAGATGGATATTGTAACATTAAAAAAACAACAACAAGCAAACAAACAAAAAACATACTGTATACGGGATTGACAAACCTTTATTGGTCAATTTGTGTTTTGTTTCAACCCCAGGACACACTGGGGGCTCTGTAAATCAATAGTGTGCCACCTGTTGAATGCCATCATATAGGTCTGTGAGCTCAGCTGAGTGCTTGAAATGTAAATGTTGCAAACTGCAGCTGACATAAAAGTAGAAACCGTCAACCTGTACCTCCATCACTAATTGACATTTCTCACGCAGAGGTCACTGAGGATTCTTGATTAGATTTTTTGAAAGGTTGTATTCCTCTTTGTTCTCTAACTGACAGACGTCAACCAGGATCAGCGAGCGCTAGAAGAGGAGCTACTCAGCAGTCTCTTCACTTCTAAGGTAGGGACTCCCTCTTTTGCACCTGCGACATCAGAGACCGAGTGTGCAAAAAAATAACCTGCAATGCACCCCGGTCAGTCAGCAAACCTTCACATCTCTCCAGCTGACCCGACACAGGGGCTGCCCAGGTGTCCTTTCATGAAATCCGGGTGAAGGCTTCAGTCGCAGCCTCACCTTTCGCTTGTGTTCATGCTGCGTGGGAGATAAATTATTTGTTAGAAGAGCTGCGTTTCTGTGTCACTCAGGCTCTAACTTAACATTTGGACTGGACTTAATTTGGTGGGAAAAGCAATTAGCCTTTTTTCTTCAAGGCTATTCAAATCCGCGGAGCAAAACAAATATAATCAGCACACTCCACTTGCTGCAGCTGCGGGCATGTCCTTTTTGAGATAAAAAGAAAATGAGAGCTGAGGCTGATTGGGTGTTATCCAGTTGTAACTTTATGATTTTTAACACATTTATCTGGTGGTGTGAGCTCAAGGCCAGGCAAAGCCAAGGGATGAAGTCGATAGAAGTGGAGCTGGAGGCTCGGTGAGACGGATTGGCCGGGCTTAATGGGATTCAGATGGACATGACAGCATCATAACGACACATCTTCCACCTCATCTGTCTCTCTGATAAATAGCCATGGTGCTTGTACGCAGACGTGACGGTGACAAATCATGCGTGTGATTCATTGCCGCCGATCCTTGGAGGTTGCTCGGGGGTGATGATTGTAATAATAACTTGTCGGATGACTGATAGAGCGCTCAAGAGCCTGGAAAGTGCTTGTCGAAGACACTTGTGGCTCTTTATATTAACAATACGCACATTTTTTTTCTTTTATGCAACAACTAAATTGATTGACCTGCTTGTCTACTTTATTTTTGATCTGACTTTTGATCTGATTAGATGCCGAAGGTAGATTTCCTCCCTGGCTCTTATTCCTTTATTGAACATGATTTCATTATGCCACAGCCTCTAGGGCGCATCTGAGGGAATTTTCTAAGACAAACAAATGACGTTAAAGAAATGGTAGGACTCGAATTTCGATTTGGTAAAAATAGCTTGGTGTTGGTTGTTGTTGTTGGTTGCAATGCCAGTCACCGATGAAAAATTAAGTCAGGACGAGGCTAGTTTGTAAAAATGAAGAGGTCCACAGGGGATGATTAGAATGTTGGCCCCCGGAATCAACTCTTCATGCGATCCCTGAAGGTTATTGATTCAGTTGCATTATATGAGAGAAGATCCTGATGAAGATATATATGTAAGAGTCCTCACTGTGACCTTTTAGCGCAATAAATCCACACTTGGCCCCACTCAGTCGGTTAATTTAAAACTAAGTAAACCACTAAAATCATTGATGCATTGATTATTTCTAAATGCCAGTAGTTGCTTGTATCTGGTCCCTAGTGTGTTGTTCTTCCAGTGTCTCCAATGCAGTTTTCATCACATGTCTCCCCCCCGGCGAACAAAAGGAACCTGTAGTCGATGCGGCTCTTGCCTTTACGACATCAGAGGAGACTTTATTCCTGCGCTGCTTGCAAATGATGCGAGCACAGTTCAGTCTTAGAAGGCTTGCGGCCATTTACTGTACCTTTAAAGGCGACAATATCCCCTCGCCCACCGAATCTCTCCATCATCCTCGCTGACACCCAGTGGTCTTTGCAGCAAAGTATGCGCCGGCCCACACTCCCGGGGCCGCCGGGTCCTCCACAGTCTTAAAGCACTGTAACTAGATTATAACACAACAGACTGCAGTGAGATGAGGTTAGTTGTGACTGAAATGTCATTCTGGCTCTTTGGTGCCTAAGAACGTTTAAGAAATGGCGCACATATATCTTAACTGCTGTCTTAGTTTGTGGCAGTCTGCATCAGTGCTCGCTGTGTAAAGACTCAAGAAAGTCTCAAATGCAGCATCCTCAGTGCCTCAGCTGTAAAAGAAAACAAAACAAAAAAAACAGCAAATAAAATTGTTCTGAGTGTGGGAAACCTCCAAAAGAGCATTTAGAGCATGGCAATTGAATGCAACGATGAAATGCATTGTGGTTAGCAGCTCAGTAAGGCAGGCTGAGCCACTGCATCTGTTGATCAAGGTTAAGCTGTGAAAGGACAAAAATTCAATTCAATATCCTTAATATGCTTAATATGCTTAACACTGTGAAGCGTAGTTCCTTGAGAACTGGAACACAACAGAAAAAATCTAATAATATAAACGTAAAATAAATATTTTGACAAATAAATGGCTAAATGGCTGCATTGATAAAGTGCTGCTTTCCAAAGCACTCCACAAGGTTTTTTGCCACTCATTCACATGACGCATACGCACACAGTGATGGCAGAGAGATACCGCTCAAGGTGCTAGGCTGAACATCGGGAGCAATTGGAAACCGGGACGAGCTACCAGCCCAGTGTTCAGTGGACGACCCGCTCGACCACCTGAGCTACCGACAATATAGGACTGAATAAAGGATCAATGATGATTTGTCTGAAAAAAGTATTCCCCTCGTAATCTGTATGGGGGATGCAGTGCAATAATACCACTAACCACAAAACCACTATTCAGTGGGTCTAATGATTAAGTTATCTCGTTCATGGCCAAGAAAATACAGACAGTGTATTTAACTTTGTTGAATGGAAAAATGCAATAAATGGACTGTAAAATTCAAAATGTTTTTATGGGGTCTCTCTCCCTCTCATCTCAACTCAATTTTCACTTTACCTCAGTTCCCATCGCTAATCGAAACTTCAATGAAGCTGTCATTTATTGCCACGTTTTGAATTTGGAGAACGAATCGCTTCATGAATTCAATTTGAAACCTAACCCTTTTCAAACTAACCTCCCGTCCTCTCTACAGATGAAACAGAATAAGCAGAGTGCCCCCTACTGGCGTGTGTCGCTGGCCAACCTGTGCAGGATGGTGAGCAGCCTGCGGCAGGAGGCGTGGAGCGGCGAGGAGGAGGACGACGGCGAGCTGAGGGAGGGGAGCCTCCAGCAGCTGGAGGAGCTGTACAACCTGCAACACATCTGTCGAGCGCTGCAGAGCCGGGAGGAAAGGGTGAGATACACACACACACACACACACA
>JBCAUF010000032.1:13690832-13703563 GCA_038406115.1 Haemulon aurolineatum
ATTTTTTACTTCTACGATTTGTGTTTTGTGTGTTTCTCCTGTTGTCGTAGCTTTAGATTTAATTTGCTTATCAGTTATTCTTCTTGCCATACTAAGGACTTCAATACAACAATGAAAATAAGCCAGCTTTAGTCTCCTCTCTTATTCTATCCTTAACAGTACATATGTGGTGCATATTCACATTTATGCACATTAGTTTAAAGCATAAGGTCTAAACTCAGAACTAAATATTTAAACAAAAGTAAATATTCAGGCAGTAAAATGCACTTGAGTATCGGTTCAAAGTGATGGCGATGAAATGTTCATCATCCTTGTCTTCAAAAAATTGATTGTGTGGATTCCCATGCTCTCTGTGCTGCTCGGTAAGTTAAAAAAATATCTATTATATAATTATAAATTATTTAGATGTAAAAAAAATCTATAATCATCCACTTAAAACAAGGCTATATTTACAGACTTTTTATCAGCAGCAACAACAGCATGTTTTATGAGCTCATCTAATAGGCTACTGAATGTCTGCAAAGCAATTTGTAACAGATATGAGAGTAAAACATGTTTATTCTAAGAAAAGAGAAAAAAAATAAAGTAGATCAATTCAGAGTTGGAGTAAATTAAATTAAATTGCTTTTATTATTATTTTTTTTTTTACTACAAATAAGCCAGCAAAGCAGTTATCCACAAGGCCTTGCCCGATTTAAAATTCATACAGGTTCACTCTAAATCTCACTCATATGGACACGAGAGCCCATCCATCCCCTCTCACAGTAAACGCACCTCATTAAACTGCCTCCTCCTTGTCTCGTCCTCTCTCCCCTCCATCATTTTCTTTTCGCTCTCAGCTCCTTGCACGACAGCCTTTCCATTTTTTTTCTCTTACATCTTAACACAGCGACCGGAGATTAGCACCTGTTTTGCCATGCATGGAAGCGCAGAGCAGAGGCACTCGTTTAATCACAGCCACGCCGACATTACCCTGCCACTCAGCAACAAAACATATGTTTGCCTCATCGTGTGACACTCACTCGCCGCTCTTGTCTCTCTCTCTCTGATCCTAACAGCTACTCCATGACTCTCTAGAATATTTAGATGAAAACAGTGACAATCCGCTGAAACGGAAATCGCCCTACATCCTGAAAAGGCAAGCGGCTCATACCACCAAGTCCCGGAGGCCGTACATCTTAAAACGAAGCTCAATTTACTGACAACCGTCCCAGAGGCCGAGGTGACGTTGACGTGGACCAGACCATTTACTTTCTGTAAAGATGTGATTGTGTTTTTTTGCCTCTTTGTGTAGTTGCTATGTTTTTTTTTCTTTTCCTGTTGTCGTTTTTATCCAGTCAGACCCTCCGATTGTATGTCCAGCTTTAAGGCCTGCCTGTATTCTGCTCCTCTAAAGTATAGGTCCTGAAATAAAATCTTGAGCATCAAGCAAATTGTGTATTTCTGAGAAACTATATTTATTTACTCTATTTCTTCACTGCACACTAAGTCTATTTTGTTTCAGGATATGATTAAAGGATTCATGATAAAAAAGCCAGTGTGATACGACTATGTTTTCTTCCATGTAACTACTTCTGTAAACTGGTTTTCCACAGGGCCAGAATGATATACACCATCCTTCTGCTGGAAACACTCATGAGAGCACCAAACATGTGTCAATCCGCTGCTAAAAGTTGTCCCCAATAAATGCACTTTTTATTTCCGTTTGAATAACAAATAACGTCTGTTTTAGTGGAAATTGCTGGCGTATTTTCTAAAAATTAAGATTTCTTAACATTGTCTTCAGTAGGGCTCACTGGGCTTGGGGCTGATGGTCTCAAACTGGGCACAGTTATTTTTTTCTGTCTTTTAATGGAATTTTGCTGACAATAAGTGAAATAGAATGATTAAATCCAAATATGTCTAAGCCTTATGGGCATTACCACTTGTTACCAGAGGTTTGTTCTCTCATGAATCGCATTGCCTGCTGATTGCCCTTTTTTACAGTATTTCCTTTTATGAACGATGTTTTTGAAGAATGGCTTTGAGTTGCACAACAATATAATCAATCCAGCAGATTTTCCTCCTAGATCTGTAAAATGAGGCACGATGGGTCAACGTGCGCTCTCATTAGTATGTGTGGTGTCGAACATTTTTCAAAAAGGGCACAGAGGCACTTCGACTTCAGCAGATAAAACAGACTTTGACTGCAGCGAATGAGAGTCTTGGCCTTAATAAATGGCAGTTTCATCTCCAAATCAAAGTGCTTTGGTGTCCTCCTTTGAAACTCGACTCTTAGCCTCGACAGCCAGAGAGCCTGGATGAAGTGCGGCATGTGGAGAAACACCCTTTGAACAGCCTCATTCTGTTTCTCCAGAGAAGGTTGGCTGCAGGAAAAAACACGAATACGCTTTCCCAGCAGCACTCTGCTACATGTGCAGTTTTACTCGAACATATTCACTTTACAGTACATGCCCAGTTTACACTTAGCAGGTGAGTTCATTTTCATTTTTAAAGCAAAGAAAAGCGTCTTCCTCAGCAGACACTCGACTATGTTTAATTAAAACAATACATCCTTTTTGAGCGTATCTGGGTGTGTTCATCTTCCCCTGAAGCCCACTCGTCTAACAGGCTAATTGGTGCCACAGGATTATCCACAAATAACTGCTTTTGTTCCAACTATAAAGCTACAGTTACACTTGTCAAGATGTGTTACATGATAAATCAGCAGGCACAAAAACTGGATTACACTCATACTGGTGTCAGCCCTTCACAAGCACTTATGAGCACTCACTCAGTTATTACTGTCCTGTGACATCTGAACTCAGTCCAGCCACAGTGAGCTTACAAGCAATGGGGAGAAGTAACCCAATTCTTTCGATCAAACGTACAATTTCCAAAATACCATAATTATTCTTTATTCACACGAATGTGAAAATGAGATCAGGGTAACTTCAATACAGATTATCAATTCAACTTTCTTCATTTTGTGTGCACTGAAATCACAATGCTAGAGCAGAAAGAGGAGCTACAGTCAAGTGACATTTGGAGCTTTGCGTCAAGGTGAATGTGTTGTAGTAACTCGTGGTAAATACAACTATTTCGGAACGTCAAGTCACACATTGTATTGGGGTGACAGCAGAGATCTCAGAGGCAGGTATCTGAAAACAAAAATCCAACTGCATTGCTTGATCCAGCTGGATTTGATGTGACCCTTTAATATGAAGAGTTTAGTGCGCCTTCTAGGTACTGTATTAAATTAACCAGTTTTCTTTTCTTGTGAAAATAAAGAACAAATTACATCAGACAAGGAGTGGCTGAGAGGAGAAAGTAGTTCAGGTGCACAATAAGCAGTATTCAGGTCAGCAAGTGTCAACACACATACACGGTATCTCATTCAATCCAGTCTTTACAGACTGACTCCGACATCAAATTGTCTGCTGCCTCTGCTGTTCTGGCTCTTTATCCACTTCAAGCGGACATTTATTCACTTCAGCTGGGGAAGTGGAGTCACAAAGCGATTGCTACTAAACTTTCTCTTAACAATTACTTCTAAGGTGCCTTTGACTCAGATACACGTACAGTAAATGCACCAGTAAGCTTCACTTGGCATGAGTTGAACTTGAATGTGTCAAACTGCTCATGTGCAGAAGGAAAAGGGCAAAATTTGCATAATTTAAGGTTAAAAAAAAAGAAAAAAAAGAGAAAAAAAACCCCACCATAGGCCGCCTCCACTATTACTATTCCTCTCATGTCAGAGACCACCAACAGTGTATGTGCCCATCACAGGCAGCGGATGGCAGTGTTGTTTAACTAGTCCAATGGCCTGATTTACAGTGTGAATGACTGTGTCTCAAAGTATCCCTTCAGGCAGAAGAACATCTTATTGAAAGAGCCAAGAAAAGGCAACTGAATCAAAATAAATCAACTGGAGAGAAAATCTCCTCAAATAAATACACACAGTGAGACCTCTGCTTTGGTCCAACGTCAACTGAATATTCTTAATTTTGAGTTGACGTGTTTTATTTCATGATTACAAAAATCAGTGACCATCATGGAGGATACAGCCAGTGAAAACAAAAATGAAATATTCTTTTGGCAAAAGCTCCACCACATGTTCATTTTAGTTAGTTTTCACACTGAAAAGGTCAATGCAATCTGTAGCTGTATGATATTTCTATCTGGCCTTTGATTGAGAGTAAGCTGAGTGACTGTGACCTTTTAAGTAATTTTTCTCATGCGCATCCATTTAGAGACAAAGACAGTTTGTTAAGTGAGCTAATTTAGTTGTGGATAATGCAAAACTATCAGTCCAGAAACCAATGGTATGGTACTTTTTCTGCAGAAACAAGAGCCCATCAGAGATATTTTCTTGGGGTGCTTGCTGTGGTGCATTACACCTCCACATAACATCATCCACAAAAGGTAATTTTACAAATTGTGAAATGTCAGCATCTGAAGACACAACAGTGACGATTATTTTCTCAAAGATGTTTGTTTTAGAGCTCAGAGTTAACCACCCACAGGCATGGCAACTCATTTACTCCTATTTGAAAAACATAAAAAGTCTTTGAATGCTTCAGGTGAATGGTCTAAAAAATCCACCTGAAAAAGCAGACAGAGATTGTGCTATTTCATTCTCTATCCAGGGAGTTCCTTTTCATAAAGTAATTTCTCCTCTTCTCACCTACAAATGAAAACCTACACACTGTCTCCAGAATAAAAGGACTGAATCACAGTTGGGACATCAGATCCCCACAGCAGCAAATGGTGGAGGTGTCTTGAATACTTATGAAGGTGTGTGCGTGTGTGTGTGTGGTTAAAACATAAAGTAGCCTGCCAAGTGGTGAAATACTACTTTAATAACAGCCTTAAAAAACTTCTAAAGGTAAGGGCATGCTTTTGAGAACCTCACTATGCCTCTTTTCCCAAACCCTAACTGTTACAGTATCCTATACCCTGTTAGGTGCACGCATGTAGGCTATGTACCAGCAGGTGGTAGTACAGCACAACACTAATCCAGACCTTGTTTGACAGGAGTAAACACAGACAAGAAAGCATAAGTATATCTCCCAAGAATAATTTAAAATTAAATCCAAAACTTTATAAATTCTGTCTTAAAATAATCCAGTGAGTATGATGAAAGTTAGTCCTGGCCTTAATTCGAATAGACAGTGCAGTATTTCTCTTCCAGCTTTTCCCCACTGCTAGTTCATTTTAATCACATTCTGTAACATAGTATACTCAGAGTGTCTACTAAAAATTGACAGTGTGAGGCCTCAGGCTATCTCAGATTAGTTCCAATGTCAAAGGGAACTACAGTAACTTGGATTGGGCCCAGAGCATCGAGCTGCTTAAATGGAGCTCCAGACACTTAAATGTGATGGTAGCAGGCAGAAAAGTGGTTATTATGATAGACTTGATCCTCTCAATAGCCAGTATGGCTCATAAATCACCATGTTTTGCAAGTAAATACAGTTGAAGTGAGTTAGTTAATGAATGAATCAAGCTGAAGTCTTCTACAGTCACAATACTAGTCTCTGATTGGACAGCAGCTCCTCTAATTTTAAAACAAATCACCTGGTGGGAGGATTTTAGCATTTACAGTAGTAATTGTGTACCATGCTGTCTATAGTAGTCTTCGCACATCCTTAACACAGATGCAAGCAATTACAACAAGGATTTCCCTCACCACCACCAACATAAAAAAAAGAAATAAGATTGAGACCTGATTTCACTCTCAAACTGAATGATGTAGGCAGACAAGCACATACCTGGTTCCAGATATCTGAATCACTGCCCACATCTCTGCTTCTTTTCAGCGAGTCAGCAGTTTACCTGGCTGGAAAAACGGCCAAACCAATCAGAGCTTTGTGGATGAGATTAAGAATGGGCGCATTTCTTTGGTATAGCCAGCATAAAATAAAAGCTGATTAACTGCCCCTGAAAAGGTGCCAAGCATGGATGCCAGTGATGCAGGTGAATAGGTTGTTGGTAGTCAATTTACAGAAGCCACAACTCCTAGAATGTTTAAATTAGTTTCGTAAAGTATCCCTGTTAAAACTCAACCCAATGGGCTGGATGTATCAGTCACTAAGTGACTATGAAATGGCAGTTCAGTCTGATTAGCAGGCCAGAACAACACCAACAAACAAGTGCATCTGAGTTAATAATGTCTGCTGCTGATTTGATTTGTTTCAACAAGTTCTGCTTGTAAAAACTGGAGGAAACAGGCCTATACATATTTACAACTTGAGAAATAGGGAAATACCAATGTTTCATCATTACACATTGGCTATAGCACACTCTTTATAGGACAGTATCTAAAATGTAGGCCTATTGAAATAACAACAACAATAAAAATAACAACAGTTATTTACTTGTTATTTCCCATTGAGTATTGGCCAAAAATTTGTAAGGACTTATCTCACAAGCTTCACAACAGGCTTCACACTGGAGGACTGCAATTTATCATTATCTCAACATCAGAGCAGATCTGTCAGGTTTTGCAAATTTGCAGGCCGCCTCAGCAGATGTCTATCAATATAACGACTCTTGTGACCCTGAAAAAGTTCAGGCTTAGTACGCCTCCCACATCCACAGCACAAATTACACCCTGCGTGAATTAATTCAACTCCATTAAAAACCTTCATCGACATCTGCCGCTGCAGCGGTGCTCAGGCCTGCTTGTCTTGGCCTTTCTCCAGCCGGACGCCTCTTCAATTTAACTCCAATTTGGAGTTGGTGGATGTTGGCTGACAGTTTGAAACTTCTCAGTGGGATGCTGATGAGCGTCTTCACTCCTGCTAAAGGAAAGTCATTCTCTCATCTGGACAGCACTGCAAATTGCGTAAAAAGCCAGTCCGATCAAGATAATGGCTTGTGAAGGAATGAGATTAGCTCCCTTTGTGAGAAATCTGATTGTGTGGATGGGAAAGTGGCATAACAAGTGTGACCTTGTTGCAGGGGCCAGCTGAGAAAGTAATTAGGCCTCACATATGGGCAGCATTACTGAAGCCTTCAGCAATAGCAGTGAAGGAACAAGCCATGTCAGAGCTGTTTATTGTCACAGGTAAGGTTGTCAATATCAATTGTGAATAGTGCCCCTGGTTACTAAGAGTAAGACAGCGGATAGAGATGAACTGCAACAAAAAAGAGACTTAAGACTCAAAGTATCGCAACTCCAAAGTGGTACGAACACTCAGTGATGCCTGTTGGTAACATCAGCATCTGCCATCAAAATTTAACATCAGCATCTGCCATCCGAATTAACAACTGTGATTGCAGTTAAATTGGGATCACATACGCACAGAGAAGCATATTTCAGTATTCAGAGATAGACTTTTTTACATCTTAAACATTCATTTTAATTACTGTACTTAATTTGCTATGATTTACAGCCATTCTCCTATGTTATGAGCTAGAGTTGGGTCAGGTCTCTTGTCTCCACCATAGTGGAATACTATCTGGCTCCAAAGTTGCTGTGTGGAAATTTGATTGCACACTAATGTAGGTGTATGCACCACAGAAGCACAAACCTAAAATAATGTAAATCTCAAAACTTGACCTCCTTCAAAACAGGGTCCACCAGCATGTATGATGATACTGTCCTCAATTAATTATATTCCTAAACACATTCTTAATCCAATGAATACAAACCACTTGACACACACACTAGGCCAGGAGCTTCCTGGAGTTCTTACTTTGACACTTGACTTGGAAACGTAGCCTTTGTCAGAGGCTGTTAGAATGGGCCAAGCAGGTACAATCTTCAATAAATCCTCTTAATTATTTGTCTTGTGTTAATTAAACACAGTGTCTCCTTTGTTGCTTTGGTAATTGCCAATATGGAAACAGTGATAATGCCCTCCGAGATGTCCTGATACATGAAAACAATGGACTTGGTTGGGTAAGCTCATTTTGCACTGTGGAGACTGCCTCCACACCTTGTCATGTGCTACTGCTCATTAAACAAGCAGATTGTTTATACTTTGACTGCCATTCTCTGTACATTGGTATTAGCTCTGATCACTATGCCCTGGCTGACACAGCTCCATTGTTGACTGGAAATTATGTCAGAGCTACCTGACACATCGGCCACTATTGAAGGAGGGAAGACTAGTCCTCCGAAGGCAATACCAGACTGGATCAATGACTGAGACTGCCACTGATTCTAAATATCAGGTTAGAGATTTGATTACACAGCACAAGCAATGATACAATCATTTTGGCATCTGATATGTTAAGTAAATAAAGCAATGATCATATATCATTCCCTAAAGAGTAGATATACTGTGTCTGAAAACCTGTATCTGTAATGTAGTGGTAATCTAGTATGATCTACAGTGGATGCGTACAGACAGATCGTAATAAGAGGCCTTTCAGAAATCAAAGTATCCTTCTTGACCCCTCTGCAGTGCTCTGTCACTATGAGTCTTATCAAATCTATTGTAAACATGGAGGCCAATGTCTCCGCGGTGAACATGTCTCTGACTATGGATCATCATCTTTTCCATGGAAAGAAACAGCCTTGAGATGCTCAAAGAAAAAGCAAAGAAAACAAGCCCTGTTACTGCACTGCATGCTGCCACTGTACTGGAGTTGGTCAAATCTCGTCTGCATCCATTTGAAATTGCTGACAAAACACATGTTTACATGAACACACACGCACACACTTGATTCATTGCCTCAGCCTGTGCAAACACGCCATGCATCTACACCTCCGTTGTGTGGAGAGGCATACGTATGAAACGAACCTGATTCCCATAGACACATCCCCCATTCGGTGGCATGCCCCGACATTATAAACAAGCTTCATGAGGGAGATGAGCATCAGTAATTGTTGCGAGGGGTGGAGGGACAAGCAGCCAGTGCAGCGGGCCTTCAACTGGCTGATTGTCCCTTTGCCTGCCTGTGATAATTAAAATGACTCAACCTCCCCCTGTTCCAGTCACAGTGGTGGCATTGCAAAGCAAGCAGCAGAGCTGTTATTGCTTGTCCTTCAGCTGAAAGGATCGTGTTGGCCGGAGAGCTGAGGGCTTTTGTTCTCAAAGCTAAGAAATCTGGTGTCCAGCCTGGGCGATTTTTAGCAATGCGCCCTGGGAAATGAGTTATCTAAGCAGCGCATGCAAGAAACCCTGACATTAATCTTTAATTAAGGCCTTTACAATTTCGGACGACATGCCCGGGAGTATGAGAGTTACTGTAGGGGATAGATATGAACAGTGGGTAGTGGGGAGGGCCAGGCAACATATTATAAGTCTTGGTAAGCTCATTTTGTCTCATCAAAGTCAAGGATCCGTTGATCTGCTAGGACGTTGTGCAGCTTTTCCTTTCAGCTGTTTGGATCATGAGACACACTGCAAGGTAAGCTTGGCATTGAGATAGTCCTGTTTTTTTTTTTTTCCCCTTTTCCTTGTATAGAAAGTAGATAATAATCCCTTGAGGTAACAGTGGTGAAACATGTGCATATGGCTGCTTTGTTTTCTACATGATGATCCAGACTGCTATTTCCATAGCTCCTGATGAGAGAATGTCTTCTCAAACTGTGTGAAGATATCAAGGTGACTGCTTTTGGTTAACACATTTTTTTTTCTCTCTCTCTCTTTTTTGGTAATTGGTTGTGGATCTCTTGTTGAAAGAGCCAAGTGATAAACCTGCTGGTAGAACCAGCATGCGATTGAAGCTTTTCTTGTTTTGTGACAGCTGCTGCCTTTGTGATGTTCCACAGAAAGCCCCCAAGACACAACCTGTTTCATTCTGGCTAAAGATTCACATGAAAAAAGACAAGTCTCCTATGAAACAAAATGGGACTTAGGTAATTGTTTTGATTACTCCTTTCTCTGTTCCCAGTAGGATGAAGGCATTACACAGCTGAAAGTGGAGGTTTAGGGACGAAGGGACTGAGGGAAAGTGGCAGCACATCTCCCCGCGGCAAGATTTGTTCATTGGCAACAATGAGAGACAGATGGGAGGATGCTGGTGGTGGTAGCAGTGTGTGTGTGTGTGCGGGGTGGTGGGACGGAGGGATGTGGGGGGGGGTCACACCTTTGTCAGGCACAGCAATTGGGAGCGATTAAACCCTCATTCGCCGTAGGGACTATCCACTCTGAGGAAGGCACTGGCTCCAATAGCGCCTGCAGCACTGCTCCTTTTATCTCCACTCCTCATGAAGACCCTGTAAATGCCATGGGAGTAGTTAAAGTGAAGCACAGTGTTCTGTGGGGCTGGTTCACTGTTAATGTTCAACATCATGACAGCAAAGGAAAAGAATTTCTTAGGTTGTCTGCACTGCCGCAATGGATCATCTATGCATTAAGAGTGTGGCTTAACCCGTGTAATTAAACTTGTGACCTACACAGTTATACCACGTCCCTTTTTACCACATGGAGCAGCTCAGACCGCCATTCTGCTCATGCGCGGCTTCCACTGTACGTAGCTTTGATTTGCAACCACCTGGAAACAAACGACGATTGAACGCTTGACACGCTTTCATCCTCACCCTCAGCCATTTTCATCCCAGATTTGGCAGTTAAGAATACATCCTTCTGCCTTCCCATCATCAAACCAATTCAATACCCAGCGGCGCAGGTTGGCTCAGGCCTCTTGGTATCCGACATAACTGGCTGCTCATCAGGTCGAGAGCACCTGAACGCTGAGGGGCCCCTCCATCACTGGTAGGCACAGAATCACATGTTCCTTGCCAGGTTATTACAAGTCATTCATCACCTGTACCTGCTACGTGTTTCCTTGCCTTCAGCCTCGCTTCAACTTCAATACTTTCAAATCCCTGTGTGTAGCCATTTGTCTGTTCATTGCTCCTCTTTTTCAGCTTTTCCAACATGTCTTTTATCTCCCCACCTCCATTTCCCTTGCTTAGTCCTACCTCAGCCTGTGCAACTGGCTCATGTGGGTCGGCGCTGCAAACTCCGTGAAACACAAAGCACAAAATGTACCAATCAAAAGCTATTGACAACGCTTTGCTGGTGCACTGTTGTGTGCTTGAGAACATTTTGTGTCTGTGCCTTGAAGGAACGGAACGGTCAAAAAATAAAATAAAAAAAATAAAAAATCAACGGGCCATGGTCATTGTTCTTTTGATTTGATGTGCATACTGCTGCTGCTTCTTAATAGATGGATGGTGAATGCGAGGCAGAATTAAAAACCCACCACAAGGCGGATTCCCAGAGGCACAAGAGCAGGAAAGATCAAAAGGCAAATGAGGAAATCCACACAAGCCATATCAGCCCTGTATCATGTGGGGTTTGCCCTCCTGTGAAGGTACTGGCTCGCAGCACCATGGCAACCACAGCAATTGATTGGCCGGTGTCTCCTGCTGTGCACAGTGCAGTACTTGTTATGTGGGATATTGGTTTTTTACTTGCTACCCTGGTCCCTTCATAGTCTGCATTAGCTGTGGTTTCTCAGGTATCCAGCCGTCATGTACGCTTACCTTCCATTTGGTTCTGGATGACTTTGAAGGACAGGAGATGGAGAGAGGCGGGGACGACTGTGACAGAATGTTCAAGGTCTTTGAAATGGTGTTGGTACTATGAAAGCCTGAAGGTGTTAAATTGAGTAGTTAAAAGTAGCCTTTATCAAACCTGTCATTACATCTTAAATAACTGTGATTTTCTTTACAAATCGTACACTAAATTTCTCCTAAACTCTTGATAAAGAGTACACATATTCATTTCATTTTAAATTTCCTTTACGTATTAGCATTGTTGTAAAGTGCAATGACCATGACAATGACAGAGACCAATGCTTTTCATCAAACACCCAATTGGCAATGGAAATTAGCATGACACTGTTCATTTAACAGATTGTGCTCTTCTGTTAGAAAATTCTCTGAATCTCCAGACTTCATGAGACCGCCTCAGATCCAATGTGATCAAATGAAATTGCTCATTTTAGTTTGGTGAAAATTGGTTGCAATTTGGCTGTACCCAACAACAATGAGCTAGAACCATTGAAATGTGTGAATGTGAGTGTGTTTCTGTTTTTTCTTGGTTTTCTCTCCCTTTACTGACATGCTTCTGATATGATCACTACATATCTTGGCTAGCCATTCCATTCATGTGTATATGGAAGTCTCATTCTTGCCTCTTGACAGCATGACAAATTGAACTAAATTATCATGGCTTTTGACTTCCCCTCAACTAGGAAGGTGGAAAACCCATGCCAGAGAATGATCATGGAGGCTGCTCATATCCGATGCAACTTCCACACTGCTACGCTGGTGGTTGTGGTTGAAAGCTCACAGAAAAATCATGCAATTTTGAGTTGTATTTGCCTGTGACTCAAACGCACTACAAATACCTGAATATGAATGGTTTCTAGTAATATGAGACCGTGCCAATGTAACATTACATGCCCTACTGGCATGGGCGGTAATTTATAATGTTGCTATGAAATCATTGAGTTGGCTGAGTGCTTCACCTGAGCCCCATTTATTTATTTATTATTTGCCTGAATTTGTTTACAATTTAGTAAACCTGAAATGGAAAGTTAAAATATGCCTCCTGAAAAAAAATTGATGTTCATGGGGGAAGATATGAAGTTATCTATTTTTTTCATACATTTTAAATGAATTTCTGTGGATGCTTATCCTCTGTGGACATACTCTGGAAATACTGCTGTCACTGTGAGATGCCCTGAATTCAGCTCATATGCTTGAATGACATTGGCATTGGCCTTCACTAATTTATGACACTTGAAGAGGTGGTGTCATTTTTGACAAGGCTCTGGGC
>JBCAUF010000032.1:13703663-13725210 GCA_038406115.1 Haemulon aurolineatum
GAGTCTCATGTGTCTGTTTACATAAAATATACAGTTACTTGTTTTGAATAAACTGCTTTATCAAGTGCACACCTGTATAATGTTTTACTGTCTCTTGTTCGTATCAGCCATGTTGCCAGGTGTCTGACAGTGTGCTTTGTCATATAAGAAAACACATGACCCCCCCCTTGACAAATACACAAAGAGTAAAAAGCTTTTAACAGTATACAGTATCCCCTCTAGCATCATTCCCACACCTTCATTAAGTATGCAGTTAAAAAAAAGCAGAAAGCATATGAATATTGAAATGAATAATGTATAGTTTTTGCTTTTGGCTACAGAAAGATCTGAGTCAAACGGGCTTATATGCTGCAAGTTTCAAGGAACTGCAAAAGTCAGTCATGTTCATTTTTTTTTTCTTTAAATTTAAAATGTACTGTACACCGTGACTGTATGTTCTACTTTTATTTATAAACATTATTAACAGTGAAACAAAACATGTTCAGGCAAAGACAACAGAGACAACATTTTGGATTCAGGGTCATGTAAATAGTGTTTTGTTTTCCTTAAACCAATACTCAGGCCCTGACACTGCAGACACATATTCAATAGTTTGTGCTCTCTCGAGCTCTCTTGCACACAGCTCTGTCTCAGCAGTCAGTGCACCACAAAGTTGGCATTCATTCGTTTAATCTAATTTAATTTTAAATACAATATATACAATACAACATCTGAAATGATACGTGTAAAAAAATATATGTCATCTTACAATACAGTACCATTTAGAGAACAATGGAAAGTAAAACAGACACGGAAACAACATCTTAACACACTCGCTCCACTTAACAATATACAGCACATGTGAACTCCAAACCTGTCGTAAGGTAGCATCGGTAGGCTTCTACGTACAAACCCAGTACAATTTCATTAGCAGAAGCTGAACAATAATTCATAGATCCTGACGTACAAAAGGGAGTTGTTTTATCCACTGAAAATGCTTTTGTTCATGCACTTTGTACATGCTCCACTGGAAGACAGCTCACATTTCAAATAACTCAGGATCCACACATCATATTCACATTCATCACTTGCTTGGAGCTTTGGGGATCGGACCCTCACAGCCAATATAATTTAGCAAACTTAGACAATTGCCTGCCTGCAAGTGATTCACAAACCACTGCCCAGCCTTTGCAAAGACCTGCTGATGCAGTTAAGTGTTTAATTTCTAGCAAATGGACAGTGAAGATGGCCATTTACTGGCTGTAAGTATTCAACAGGAGGAAAGAACAGTTTTATCTCATGTATCAAGTGAAATGTACAGTATCCTGTGCACGTTGTTCACTGGTATGGATTGTGGCCTTCAAACATGCTGCCAATAGCAAAGAATGCTGTGGGCAGCAGTTTGCTGACATCCAGTTGAGGAATTTATGCAGCTTTTGTTGTTATCCCCAAGATGTAAATCTGTCCATAAATCTGCAGTGTGCAGCTAGTTTTGGCTGGCATCTTATTTCAAATAAAGATCAGACAGCAATTTCTCCTCGAGAAATATCAGCCTCACAACACGGTTGCTCTACTTGGGCATGAGGCATATCAAAGCCATCCATTACACTTGTAAAACAGCTAACTGCCCTGCGGTGACATCATGTGTTTATAGCTCATAAGCAGGTAATACTAGGCTGAATTGGCACCATGGTGTGTGTCATAAAGAATACCACACGCGCAGCACAATGTAGATTGTGTTTCCGTGCATCATCCATTCAAACAAGACCCCCTCCAAGGAGCTGATCCATGCAGGTCACGGAATCATTCACCAAAATGAATGGCGACATTTCAAGGGAAATGCTGAGGAAAAACAATACGCCATATTGTGAGGTGGTGGGCATTCTAATTTCATTTCGGATAGCACATGGGGGATTTGCCGAGGAAGGATTTCGAGGTGGCGGTACAAGCCAATCTGCGAAAGGTCTCGATCTGTGACACTAAACAAGACCTTGAGGGAAAACACAGAACAGGTGGCTATTGCAACATCGAAGCAAAGCTTTACGAAACTGTCGCAGCATGCTTAATGACAATCTGCTTTCATCTCATGTTCCTAAAGAACATTGCTTTTATGTAAACATTTACCTCTTTATTGCATTGTTAAGTGATTTTCTTGATGCCATTTCAATGTAGAAACTAATCTGTCACCGAACATTGCTCACTGACAGATCACAGTTACGTGAACATGGAAAATGACAAGGTTATTTTCAAAGCACGGCTCTGAATTGCTTTGAGCATCTCGGTGATGATGAGTTAACATGTGCAGCGATAATTCTTGCAAATGTTTGCTGCTAAACAACGTAAAGCAAGGTGGGGAATTCTAAGAGGATCTTCAAAGGAAAGCCAAGCAAGTTTCCCCAGAGCAGCAGCAGACTGTATGAACCGAGAGCAAAGATCACAGAGAGGCAACCATGTAGGAGCAGAAACATTGGGAGTTGTGAGAGCGCAACATTGGGGAAAGAACGAATTGAGATCCTATAGCTTCAGGGGAGATGTTGTTTTGCTGGTGTTGGGAGTGAGGCAAACACAGACCAATTTACTGGGGGAAAATTGTGCTGTGGTGGGAAAAAAAACGGGACCTAAGTGCAGACCTGGCCCATTCTTCACTGTGCAATCTAATCTCAGCTCTTGGAGAAGATGGGTGAAAACAAACATTGTTCTCCTGTCAGCAGCCCTGACGGAACATACAGTGCTAGTAAAAGAGCTGAGCCCACTCACACACCCGCCTCAAACACAATGAAGACGATGATTAAACTGGGAGAGAATGTTTAAAACTGAAAAAAGTTAAGTGTGACATGATGAATATTCAAGGCAACAATGACCTCTGGTACTTTCCTGGTGGGTTTTCAAGGAGGAAAATAATTAATGGCCAAATGGGGACATTCTCAGAGGATCCCACAGCTACACTTCTGCAGGCTCAATATCAGTCATTACAATTTGCTGGGGGAAACAATAGCTTTAATTTGATGGTAAGTCTAAGAAGAAGCTGTTTCTAAAACATACTTAATTTCATATCATAATAACGATCCTTTCTTTCCCCATTTATAAATAAGAAGTGGTTCAATATACTTGAAATTAGTGAAATTAGCAAAACTGTAATAAATCAGTAGTTCTCTGTTCCCTAAGTTAGATATGTCTTCATTTCACACTTGAAGCACCTTTCTGAGGAGCTTTCAAATATGTTATCATGGTAAGGCTGGGCGATATGGTTGAAATGTTTGTATAATCATTAAATTATTTTGATATTGATATATTCATACAGATGTAAAACAACATTATGTAAAATCACATTTAAAATGATAAAACTGATGTTCAATACAGTAAAATGTGTTTCAATGCTGTATACCAGACACAACTCCTTAAATGTGCAACACAAAAACATTTTTCATTTTGCTTGGAACCATTAAAGGCTTGAGTGATTCTATGCATTTATTCATAAATGTTTTATTTATCCATATCCTGTGAAAAGGCCAAAATCAAAAATGTGTTTGTCAGTCTTTTAGTTCATTGTGACATCCCTAACCTGTCTGTGCCTCTTTGCTCCAAACCCATTCATTCCTACTGGAAACATAAGTCTTTAAAAACAGGCCAGTTTCCAGAGAGGATTGGTAAATTTGCAAAGCAATAGCCTGCTGTAGCTTTGAGGAAACCTTCCTCATCAGAATGAAATGTGCATTTTTGGGACTATTTTCAGCTGCTGATTAATATGCATTTGATGCTCAAGTGAGTATTGACATCAACAGGACTCAAAAATTAGCTGTAATACCAACGTGAATTGCAATGAGGTAACATGTCACCTAATTAAACAGTATGTCTCTCTGATTCTAATAGTTTTTGGACAAGAATGGAGCTCTATATGGCATGGTTGAAGATGAGATATCAGACTTTGGCCACTAGTACTTGTTAGTAGGATCAATTCATTGTTGGTTTTGGTCTTTTTGTGGACAGTAAGACAAATATAGAATATATGGTCCCATCCTGGAGACATTAATGTTGTAAATCAATTACATAAAATGATGATGATCATTATAATACAATATCACTTAAAGGTGGTAAATCATAATACTGAATCATCGCCCAGCCCTGTGTTAAGGAAAGCTATCCAAAGCTGAAATAAATAAAGGCTTATGGAACAATTAAGAAAACAGATGTTTATGAATACTCTGAGGTCAGTTGAACAGTCCTTAAGAATGACTGGGATGAAGCTCCACTAAGGTTACAACTTGCAGGTATAAAAAACTATAGACTGATTTGGCAATCAAAATGAGTATCAATAAATACATACAAAATGAATAAATAAACCTGGAAATACATACATTAGTAAATAATAATAATAAAAACCTTTGCCTCTATGACATACTTAGAGTCTTTATGTATAGTCCTCATTGAATGGGGGGTTGTGTAGTCCATAAACTTATACTTCGAATAATGAGCCATTCTTTCTGACTGGCTGTCACCACAATGCGCACACACTCAATGTCAAAGGCAATTTTGTGGTCTACATCTTGAACCTCAATGTTGCCATTTTTAAACTCCCCTAATGTGATATAAGAGGAGCACTGTTTCCCTTTTTTAGTCCCAACTAATTTCTCTCCTACTTCCAGAGCTCCATGGTGAAGAATGTCATTTTGACGGTCATCAGAACCAGTAGCAATCTTTATTTTACTAATTTTGGTAGATTTATTAAAGACTATGACAAAGAAGTCTCCTGTGGAAGGTGGCTTCCCCCAAAAGTATTCATCCACACTGCTGTAAGCTTTGGTGACGTCATAGTTTTCAAAGACATTGATGTTCGTGTAAAGACTGGCCGGAGGGTTGTCAGGAATATCAATTGAGTCTTCCTCAAAGTCATCATCCTTCAGTTTGTTTTCTGCTCCTTTGTAAGAGGAATAGTAGCCCATGTGCTGGAACAGCGAAGGCTTGAAGCGGATCACGTCCTTCTGGGCCAACAGACCCCTGAAGTGGATGAGAAGCCAGTCACAGGGCATTTCCTGGTAGAACATGAGGAGGAAATGAGCCAAACGTGGCAGGTCTTTGGAGTGGTACAGCTTCCCGATGTAGCCCAGCTTGGAGAACTCCAGCATCACCCAGTAGGAACCTTCTCTGGAGGTAATCACCTTCTTCAGTGCTGTCAGGAAGTTCCTGGAGCAGCGCACATCATCCTCTAACATCATGTAGAAGTGAGAGAGGTTTGTGCAGAAGTTGAGGAGGAAAGCGTAATCTACGTTCTGCTTAGAGCGGAAACGGACCCGGTCCTCTGGGTCGTTGTAGTTCCTTTTCAACCCATCCAAGGATGGATAGTACTCCTCTGGAGCCTGGATCACCAGGAGGCGTCCAGCTATGATGTGGTGAGCAAACTTCCTGGTGATTTCCTGCACCAGGTTCTCACACCAGACCAGGTCAAAGTCTGCCAGATGGACCACAACCACAATCTCTTTGAGTTCCTCATAACTGGACTGATCAAAGATGGATTTGATCGTCTCCAGCAGGTAGTTTCCTCTTTTTCTTTTGACCGAAGACAGTCCAATGGTAAGATACTCTGTGAACAAAAATGAGCATTTCATGTCATCACAATGTCAACAGAAACATACCAATGTTAACTATATTGTATGGACGTGCAATGAGCTTGTGAAGATCGATATTTAGATTTTAAGACTGCAATTGCATCTCACAACCTGAATCAGCTGAGCCAACTCACACACATAAACACCTTAGGTGGTGTACTTAGGTTACATGATGACAATTGACTGAAGTCGACCCCCTATCGGTGACTGCAAGATGCAAAAAGGTGAGTGAGTGGACAGAGATTACTTTGTCAAATACTGTTTTGCGTATTGATTTGGAATCATCAAGAATATTTATTATAGAACATTTATTACACTTATATCATCAAATATGAAGTTATGTGGTAAATGTTTTGTCACTTCAACTCGAGACTAGAGCTTTGTGCTTATTAGCCTACAGGTAAAAAAGTCAAGAGTGTTTGGTGACTGGATCTTGGTAAACACGAGATGAGTGGTGCCTAGTGTTTAATTTTGAGGTCTCTGTAGAGCAGTTGTAGTTTATTGCTGCACTTTCAATACGCACATCAGAGATTTTAAGGTTTTAGTTTTTACTCTCAGCTAATGTTCACAACAACGACTTACTGTAACTCCCCCAAGCTCATGAAGATAGTCAATGTAAATTCCTGTTTAAACAAACATAAAACTTACTCTTGCGGTTTAGTGGGGTTCCCGCGAGATAACGATATGTGACATTAATGGTTCCAGAGAAATTACTGAGGTCTCTGAAGGTGTGAACGTATCGTTCTGAACTTGAAGGGTGGACTGATGTTTCCCGAAGCTGCCTTTTATCCCCTTCCTGAAACGCAACAAAAAAAATGCAAAATTACTTCATATTATAAACAATAGACAGAGAGAGAGAGAGAAAAAAAGAGAACACGTTCAAGCTGTCATGACTGATGTAGAACAGGGACAGGAAAGTCATCTTGAAAATTTCAACTTTTGTGAATAATTTAAGTGATGGGAAAACCAGACTTTTGTTTTCTTAAACTTGCCTGTAACATCCTGTACAAACTTGGGACAATATGTGTTTTCATGTGGCTGAGCTAACCCTCGACGTTTGGAGACAAAAGGAATCTTAAAACCCCTCCAGGCAGTTTGCACAGTCAAGCAAATGGACTTGAGAAGAGTACCAGAGAGCTGAAAATGCGAACTACCTCTTAATAATTTAAATAACAAACACAGATAATGTACTGTGATCACCAACTTTGATGGCATCATGAATAAAAAATAAATCATCTGGATGATTTCAACTTGGGGCCACATATGAAAATTTAAACATGCTTCCTTCAAAAATAAGCAATTATAAAAGGGACAACATGGGTGGAGTGTATAAATACAAGTTTCAAAAACACATTTGGTCAAATTAGTTGTTGAGACATTGGGAGGGAATACAAATACGAAGTGATTACTCAATTAGAATATTTAATTTGGGAAATGCTTGCTAAAAATATACACAACACAAATGTACTCACCAGCACATAGCCATCTTCAATGTAGAGATTCAGAAAGAGGAGAAAGGTGATGAGGAAGCCAAGGAAGGGAATAGTGGAGCGTTTCCTTAGACACCTCATCTTGTCCAGGGATTTCCACACCAGCCTCATGCTGTACACGCTCTCACTGGGATCTGCATGAGAAGACCATGAGAAATGACACGTTAGACCGGCTTGCTTTGAGTGTCGTCAGCCCTCGTTGCTGTGTGCGAATAATTCGCTTTTTTATCAAGCATCAACAGAATGTAGGGGAATTAATTTTCGGACCATATAACCATGTATGTACTGTATGATGTGATTATCTTCCACTAGCATCATAATTATTCTTCAGCAGATTTTCAATGATGTGCTGGATTGTTAATCAGGGAAAGATGTGAACCAAATCCACTAACTGGCACATGAGAGAAAGACTGAAGGAACTGCAGGACCTCAAAGATACCGACATGCAAAACAATGGATTACCAATCTGATGTACTGTATGCTTCTTCACCAATAACAATGCAAAAATGTACCAAATGGTAGCTGAATTTGTACAAAGCCACATCCCATACTCTCATGGTATTTTTAGCTATTCAGTGATGGGCGGTGGTGCTATGGTTGACAGCCAACCTTTCAATACATTTTTTATGGTACGATGGTCAAAAAGAGTTGCTTCCGTTTGCTCTTATAGGCTTGGCTACTCCTCTTTGTTGTGTACATGTGACTCTTTCTATTTGTAGATTACAGGCCACCATCACTGTAAGAAAAGTCAATTCATTTTTCAATTCAGTTCACTTTATTTCAAATTGGTGAATCATAGAAGAAAAAAGATAAAAGGGATAAAGGGCAAAATATTAAAAGAAAAAGAGACAAAATAGAGTATAAAACTGATGATAATCTATTAATGTATATATTTTTTAAATGTATCAATCATTTATTTTATTAAATTACAAATCAACATACCCTCCCACACCACAGCTTACCATGCAACTGTCAGTTTTATCTTTCTGACAAACAGTCTAAAACTGAAATGGTTTTGAAGTTACGTAGGAAAAATTAATGCCAATAAATGTTTGACAAAAAGAGAGGAAAGAGTCACAGGCTGACAAAAGCTACTGAGCATACTGATACTCATATGCACCTTGATAGTCATGGGTGGGGAACATGAACATTGAATAAGGTGACCACCCCCCTCGAGTAACAAACAAGATCCTTTAAAAGCTTTGTTATTTGGTAAAACAAAACAAAACAAAACAGAGGACAATAGAAGAGAGCTTCAGCTGTATCAGAATTATGATGGGTGGTTATGAGAGTTGAATTGTGTTAAAGGTAGTGCACAAGGACACAATACAGAATCTCTTTATGCCTTTACAATCTAGTGAAATCTATTTCAATATCAGCAAGAAATAACACCTTCGAGAGACTTATGATACAAATTTCTGGAGTCAGATATATGCCGATATGATAGTGTAAGATATTTGCAGGTTCAATATGTTGGGTTATATAACGATGCTAAAGTGTAACAAATAATAATGTGACAGAAAGGCATAAAGCCGAACAGCAAACCGATTTATACTCCTTTAACTCATTAATAAATAATCTGTGGGGTGTTTCTTTGTCCCTAACACAATAAAACAAATAAATCACAAATTGTTGACAGTTTAACTTAGGAGCAGGGACATCTATATCATATAGCTTTCAGCGAGGACACAATTATATAACTGGCTCTGTCTCAACAAGATTGGCGACTCCTCATAGCAACTGCACAACTGAGACTGACAGTGAAAAAGCAGCAGCAGCAGCAGCAGGAGCAAAAGCAGAAGTAACCGCCCACAGATGTAACAATGGCGTTGGTCTTTTCTTTGCCAGCAATTAGGCATCAGCATGCGCTTTTGTTCCACTGCTGCAAAACCCCAGAGAAGCCTAATAGAATACAAACTACCTCTAAGCTCAGTTCAATGACCATACACACATCGATCACTCGCACCAGGAGTCAGCCTCACCTGGGATTCGGCTAGTCAATACCTCTTTGTGCACACTTGAAAACTGAATTTAACACATCCATCCAATACAGCCTGTTCTGTGCAATTTCTAACTGAGTGTGGTTTAATGTGGCAGGCAATTATCAGTAATTACAAAATGTAAAGCTGTTTTTCTGCTTACACAGTACAGAAAAATAAACATACCTACATGCAGTATATGGTCAAAAATGCTTATTATGTGAAGTGGTTAATGGCTGCAATTTTACTTCAGCTATGGCTATTCGAAATGTATGTACCACATGGGACGACAAAAGATGCACCTGTTCCTGCATTTTAACTGGTGGTAGGACAGAATTCAGCAATTAAATCAAGAAAGGAGTCAGTATGAAGAAGATTGATTATACTGCACTTTGTGTATAACTAGCCAACTCTGTGTCACATACACAACAAGAAAAAAAAAAAGAATCATCTGGAGCTCAATACAACAAACAGCTGTTGTACATTTGACTTCATTACCTGGCATTCAGTGTTGGATGTACACAAGCACATATTGGCAGTCTTAGAACAGTTTAACTTCATGTTATCCTCAGCCTAACAAGACCTAATCTCCTTATTTAACAGTTTGACAGCATGGAACGAACCAAACCGCATCCTGATAAGTCTAACCTTTGGGAAGTTAATGTTCCCCAAATAAAACATGAGAATCTGATGCAATGTTACCAGCTAGAGTCAACATTTTGTCTAGCACCTGCAGTTTGAAAATTTGACTCCAGTGTTTCACACACAATGCAGCCAATCTATCTTTCATGCACTCTTTGTGGGCTATTGTGTTTCCTACAATGTGCCCATGCAGTCAGAGTGTCAGGCTTGCCCTGAATACCATGTGCATGCATGCCATAAAAATTCAGTTACTCTTTCTAACTTTCTGCCATTATTTTTTGAAGCAAGATGTGCTGCACTGTGTCCATGGCGTCTGTGGTGTGTCTCCAGCAAATCGCAGAGTTCTTCTGTAGAAAGCTGAGAACAATATGATAATGACGATCAGCTGATGACTGTGAAGTACACGAGTCCATCAGGCAACTCTTGCCTGTCTTGTCTTCTTTCGTGGGAACTCGGCAGCAGCTCGCACAAACAAAAGAGAGACGCCTGACCCTCTCTTATGTTAAATAAATCAACTTTGCGTGATCCGGTGGGAGCACTGCAATTAAACGACTTTTCTGGTTCATGTTGGAGGGGAGTTGATCTCTCAGATTGGAGTTTGGGTGTCTATCGTGATGATACAAGACAAAGCGAGGCGCCTCTCTTATTTCAATAATTCAGTGTGGGCTCAGAGCAGGAAGAGGATGAGATGCTCGTGCTGCCAAAGGCGCAGCTGGAAAACATGCTCACTTCTCCTACCCCAGATTTAACTGTGACTGAGATATGCAGCAGAACACCTAAAACATCATCATCCCAATTTCCAGTCTTCTGTATATTGTTGGAATATACTACTATATGGAACATGTAGATGTGGACGTATGGATGATGGTTTGAATTCAGTGTAAGCATCAGTTAACAAGTGTGTGTGTGTGGCTGTGTGTGTGGCTGTGTTCATTCTTGTGGCATGAATCCAAAGGGGAACTGCAGCGGTGAAATGGACTAAGTGTATTTTAATGGGTGTGTCATCCTGGCAGTCACACACTCAGATGTCCCCAGCACCATTTCAGGACACAGCACACTTCCAGCAGGCTCGGGCTGTTAAATATCCATTATGCACTGTGTGTGTGAACTGGACCAAATAAACCACAACACTGCTTCTCTGCTCGCTTATACCCAACGTGCTGTGCACTTAGCACATATCAACTGTCTCTCTCAAACTCTTTTTGAAAACCGTGCTCTGAGTAAGAGGGTAAATCCCGTTAGATTGACATAAAGGGAGCATGGTAACAACAAAACTGTGACAAAAGACGAGCGTACTGGCTGTAATGACCTCACAGATTCAATTAGATTTTCATTCCTGTTGCTAAGTCTTCAATTTGAACAATCATTTTCAAGCTTGGCATTTTTTTTTCAATTTCAATACATTGCAATTGTTTTTTTTTTTCTCCCTACCATTTTAGTTGTAACAAACAGTCACACCACGCTAGGAGCCAGAATTATTTGTGATTTTTACTACAGCTGCTCCCGGAGGAGATAAGATAGAAAATACGCCCAGAAAGCCTTCAAAAAATCCTCTAAGGAAACTATCACCTGGTTGTATCACACCATGACTCGTGCCTTGGGGTTGGAAATGGCTCTCAGCTGGAAATCTTCTGCCCATCAATCCTTGACGTCACGGCAAGCTGAGGGTTATTATGTTGCTGTGCAGAAAGACGAGGGCACGGGGGAGTGAAAACGAGGAACAAAGGAATTGAAAAATTATATGAAGAGCTCTGTGTAAACTAGGGTCATGATGAAGATGAAAATTTTATGTTTGCAAACGTTTCCATTCCGTGCCTTCAGTACAGATGAAGTCATGTTTCTATAAATGATCCCTTCTTGTTGAATCATTTCGTCAGTTAGCAATAGGGGGAAATGGCCATCACAAGTTCTCAGAGTAAACTGTTTGTTTTGCCTGACCAACAATTCAAACCCAAAAAATACTGAATGCATCATTATCATGAATGCAGAAATTCAAATCTTAAAATCTTATATTTGCTAAAAAAAAACCAATCAATTAATTGTCTAATTGTTGTAACACTAGATGCAGTACAGTGAAAAAGTAGAACCTAGTTCTGATACATGTTAGCTAGCAATATTCATTTTTTTCCTTTGTCCCAGGCAAACCTTGGCAAGCTATAGCTGGATTCATCGTCAATGTCCTCCATGGTTCTCTGCCAGCCCATACGAGATGACTGATCCAGGAATTGTATTCCTTTCCCCTGCTACACCCCCTCCCTCTAATGGTGAAATCTGACAGAGGCAGACTTCAAATGGAAAACAAGGAGCTCCCCAGTGAGGAGAAGGCAATTATGGTCTGGCCTGATGTGCAACCTAATGCCAAGAATTCTATATCACACCGAAAAAAACAAAACAAAACAAAAGGCCTTCCATTCCCTCTCCATTCGTAATGGCTTGATTGCTGCGGAGTGGAAACAGTCCTCCTGCATGCCAACGATACCACTTTTTGTTTTCGAGTGCTGTGAAAGGCGAGCGAAGAGCAGAGTAAATGGGAAAAAGGTATAGGATTGTGCAGAGCCTGACGCTGACATGCCACAAACATGAGTCGAGTTCCACAGTAATTTCACATCCCATTTTCCCAAGGTTGTTCCCTTACAGTAATTTCCACAAAAGTGAAACCACAATTTCAGGATGCCTTGGAGGACACGTGGGTTGGCTCAGGAGTAACACCTGCAAGCCCGAATCTGGAAAATATCTGAATAGATTACTTTCTCAAAAAATGTTTGTGTACAGTATCAGCATAATGAATTCATTCTTTTGAATGCCGGCAGCGAACTGAGGAAGGCAGAATAATGAAGATGAGATTTGAAAATAAAATGTTCTCCTCTGGGAGTCTCAGGTACACACAACAGTCCCTCCATGTGTTATTCAGAAATCAAAATAACCTCTTAACAAACGCTTTTCTTGCCGGCTAGAATCAACTCTCAACTTTCGATTTAGGCCACTCCGCTTTAAAATGTGAAGCTGCGTTTTTGTAATAGGAAAATCTAGATGGGAAACTCATTGTGAATAAGAAAAGGGGAAAAGATTAATAAAATGGGTAGCAGAAAGCAATTCTCCCACATTTCATCTTGTTATCTGTTTTACATTATTTCCCCTGGGTATTCTGCACCTTGCAGATATACAGCTCTGCACAAATAATCAATTAAGCCTGCAGATTTGCGGGGATTCAGCAGTTGCTTTGTGTCAGGCCTTCAGCCACTTTCAATGGATTTTCTTTCTCGATAAAAAGCCGAGAGTAACAAAGGCTTTTGTTGATAACAAAATTGTGGCGCAGGGTGGAATAATAAATCCCTTTATTATGAAATGGCTGTTTTGTTAATAATTCAAATTGGTCAAACAGTTTACCAATTACTACATTCTTACAGCCTGCCAGACAAAGGGATCTGTCATCTACAAAGACTTAGCGACCCTTGTCAGACATCCACGCCCCGTATAGAAACAAGAAAATGATCTTAATTATCGGAACACGTTGGGGAATTGCCAATGAGGGTGTTATCGACGCATGGTGTGGTAAAATAAAGCCTGAAAGCTGTGCTACTACCATGTAATTCCTGTAAACCATGTGTGTCACAATAGCCAATCGAGCTTGAGGTTGAGACGACCTGTCATCTCCACGAAGATAATCTTCCAAAGGCAGTCATCATGTTATTTGAGGTATCAATGCAAACTCTTATTTTGCTCCGTTTGTTCTGTGTCTCTGTGAGTGATTGGTCTGATGAAATGGTCCCAGATGCGGTGTGCTTTACCAATCTCGGCTGCATCAAACTCCGGAGGCCAGGCGGTTGCGCCAGGGACCCAAACAGATGTAGCACCTCGCGACAGCAGCCGCACCACCTTCCCCCCATCGCCTCCCCGCGCTGGGCCTGTCACCGCTGTCAGCAGCTTGAGCTCACTCACTCTAATGGGAGGAGGAGGTGTTGTGGAGGTGGCGGTAAAGGGGTGTGTGTGTGTGTGTGTGTGTGCGCTGAATGTGATGCATTCCCCATGGACACACTGTCCAAGTGTGCCACCCTCCCCCACCCACCACCGCCAACCGCCAACCGCCACCGCCACCGCCACCACTGCCCTCAAGGGGGGAACAAGCAGTCCAGTGACAACGGCACTTCCAGCTGTTCTCCCATAAGGCACCGTGCAAGACAGGCCGTGGAGCGTAAAAAAACCCCAAATGGTCTCAGCCAGTCATGCTGTCAGGCTCTCTGATACGAGAATATTTCCAAGCACTGCCAAACAGCCTTTTATGCTCCGGACAGTCCGGTGTCCTTGCCTTTATAAGCTCATACAGAGAGAGGACAGTGCCTTGTTCTTGTTCCAGGATGTGTTGGAGACATCAACAAAGCCTTTTATTTCATCAGAATTAAGGGTTGCTTTTTTTTTCTTTTCAGAGCAGTATTGGCCCAGGTGGTGCAGGCTCCTAGAGTACATCCTCGTGAAATACTGAGCAAGTGCCACCCATTGATGCTACCCTCAGAGCAATCAGGCATCAAAACATTACGAACAAAACGCAGTCCGCAATTGAAATTTGATTGTAAAGAGCGTCCTCAGATCAGTCCATATTTTATTTTCTATTTGATTTTCACTTAGTTGGCTGGGGAGGAAAAGGTCTCATATCATTTATAGCTCTGAATGGACTCTCGCCATCCCTGTACAGCCAATCCTTAATGTCATCTTATGGAAGAGAGACTGCATTTATCATGAAACATAAACTGAGTGCAATCATAGAGCTTAATGTGCTGATGATGACGGCGACATATGCAGCATTCAATTCATCACAGGGCACCGCTGAGAGGTTTTCGGTCTGAATAGGGACTGAGGATGCTGTTTCTGCCGAAGCATTGTTAGTGGACACACTTTTAGAGTGTCGCTCGATGTTTACATTTAAGGTCAGAGGGAAATATAAAAGCCTTTCGTCGTTTCAGCTGCGGTGAGCATAATGAGGATGGGAGGCGTGAGAAATGATTCATATGTGGCCGAGCCTCTCCAAGGCCCTTCTAAGCAGTTAGCACTTTGACCCAGATTAGCGCTCTGCCAGGGGTGCACTTGGGAGGGATGGCGATGGAGGACTGCGATACTGCCTACTTATTTCCACTAGAAAACACACTTGACATGTGTACACTTCCCTTGTACACATGCAGATACGTGCATACTGTATGGTCTTCATTTCTTCCCCATCCCTTGTGTGAGGTTGTTAAGATGTGGCCGGTGATATAAATTATTACCTACATCTGAGACACAAGGATGATTAGTATTTGAACATTGTGAAGTCCTCTCTAGGGTAAAGACATTCAATTAGTTCTTTGTTATATCACATTTGGCTAATAGACTGTGTAGCTCCCCAACTTCAAACTCCCTGACTGCCCTCTACGCCTGACGTCATGTGTCATAAACATATGCTGCTGCTCCCCTGTGGCCCTTTTCTACAGCACAGACCCATGTGAATTAGCAGACAACAGCCTGTCATCATGTCTACTCCATAAAAAAACAACAAAAAACTGGACAGTGGCTACGGGCATGAGAGAGGAGTGAAAAAAAAAGGGGGGGAAAAAAAGGCCATTGGAGAAAAGGCCGGAAAGAAATCCTCTCTCCCTCTCCTCCTCTCCCTCTGTCTCCATTTGTGCGACAGGAAAAAGGAAGAGGAGACTTGGCTGTGCCTTAAAAGCACTTAAAAAGCCAAGGTCACCTCCTGGTCAAATCTGTGAAATGAGAAAATGGCTGAAGGGGCAAGAGGCCGGTGGCAGATAACATGAGAATGCACTATCTCTTCCCTACACATTTAGTGCAGCGGAGGACGGGCCACTGGCAGGCTTTTCAAAAGGCTCTGTGTTGAAATGAGGACTGGAGACACAATAAGATGGCCCAGTTTCACCCAGTATGACAGCGCATACATTGAAGTGCTCTTAGGGAATGAGCTTTTTGGTCAAGCAGAGAGTGGACAGCCAAAGAGCTGAATGTGAGCTCACACAACTGGGCTTTGCATTTAATCACAGTGGCTGAAAGTACTCAGGTAAATTTAAAGGTGCAGCCTCAATTTCAGTCAGGGATTATTAGGAAAATGCATCCTCAAACTGAACTGACATTGTGCTAATTCAGTGATATACATAAAATCAATACCTAAAAAACACCAACAACTTTGTAGTAAAGCTTAAGTTCATGTCATCAGGTGGCAATTTTTGGAGGTGGTCCATTTACACTGCTTCTAGATATTTCCTGCGACATTTATCTTTAAAGTTACTTCTATTGAAATGATGGCAGTACTGCAGTGACTAATGCTATGACCCAATGTGCCCATAACCTACAGTATAAGGCCTATTATACATAAAGAACTGGGATCCCACTGGGCTTTGTAATAACTGCAGATGGACCTCTGCATTTTTATTATGTGTGACGCAGTCATGTCCATGGCGTGTAAAGTAGAAATTAAACCACATATCACCTCTAATATTGGTCCCATCTAGTGTCTCAGTAATTTAGACTTTACAATTTTCTTGTATTTACATGCTTTTAGTCTGATACTTGTAGGCATAAAATTTGGGGTTTTATTTTGCTAAACGCACTGCATGCTACCTTCCAAGCACCACAGCTCGTGACAAAACTAATGATTGTTGAATGATGAGTGAGTGGAAAATTAGTTAATTTTCTATGGAGGTAATAGTGACCACAAGCAAGCTGAAAGGAGAGTGCATACTGGAATCACATTCAACAGGTATGACGTTAGATGTGCAAGTTGGCAGCTATTTACTAACTTGCTAGCCACAGTTTCGTAACAATGTCAAGGAAGGCAATAGTATGTCTGTTAGCTTGTTCTGAAGTTTTTCTAGTGCCCAAAAAATTATTCATGCCACATGAAATGACAATAAGATCCCTACAGTAATAGTCAAAAGCCATAGTATCCAAGCAGATTTGAAACTTCCTTGTTTGTTATTGGGAAATATAACAGAATCAGCACAAAAGTATCAAAGTCTCAAAATAAAACTACACTATGCTCAAATAAGAAAAGTTATATAATTTTAGGATTTAAAAATCCAACGTCTCATATCTTTTTTCAAAATTGCTCATATCTTTAATAGCTTTGAGGTAATGACAGTTAATATCACCAATCACAGTAAACAACTGCATCAAAATTATATATTCTGGATCAGAAAGCAAATGAAACCAGGCTGCTGAATTACTGAGTTGAAACATTTCAGTGGATCACACCAGTGTTTACAGTTTAAATCAAGAAAACCGTAATCCTTTTTTACTTCAAAAGCAACCCCCATAATCCTAGAGATCACAAGCTCTTTCCTCCCAAACGCAGGAGACTGAGCAACAAGCAGAAATTGAGATGTACAGCATGATACCTCAGTGGAGAAGCCCATGTTTCCTGCTGGCCTCACCAGCCTCAAAAAGAGGAGTTTGTCTGGAGGCAGATCTCTGGTGAGACATTGACTACCTTTCCCAATGCTAGACTGATGGGAGAGTATCCTATATCCCTGCATCCTCGGAAGTCTCCCAAATCTCCTGCATGAATATTTGATGAGAGACGTGTGGGATGGCCAATCACTAAGAGACATTTATCTCCAATACTCCTGACTGGGCAACCCTCGCTGAGCCTCTCCTTTGGTAATCAAAAACACATCTCATGGATGAAAAGGCCCTTTCAAGAGAGTCATTGATACCACTGTAATGTATGTATAGAAGTTAAGCTCAGCTACATGCTGAGAATACATTAGCATTCCCAATCTGATACAAACATGAGTCATTCTTTTGTCTTCTTCATATTTACCAGTACCGCCACCAAGAAAATGATAAGTTCAGCCTACTTTTTGTACATCTCACCTCCCATGAGTATCCAGGAGCACACGGGCTGTATTAATTAGCTATTCTGGGACTTAAGTTTGTACTTATTCAACCCTAACGACCCTGTTTGTGCCACAGCAACATTACAGAGTGTTCAGCAAATTCCTGCGGTCATTGCTCAGACCTTGAGTTTTCCATCATCAGCCTATTATTTTATAACCTTGGTTATGCAAAACACTGTGGCATTTGTGATGACAGAAACGAGCTCCCAGGTCCTCATAAAATCCAGCCTCCAATTCTGTACCCTTTTAATGATGCTGCAATTGAGCCATTTCTTCACTGTAGTTCAACGATTACGGTTCATCTCCTATCTCCAGCTAATGAGATTGGAAAAGCATCAAAACTGTGGACGACGTAGAATTTCTGCTCCAAAACACGGTTACTTTTGAAGGCACCTGTTCAAGAGTATTAAATAGTTGAGTAACTGTTATCACTCGACAACTATATCAACCTCCTGCAGATGCATTATAGCCACTTTGTGCTCTGGGGCAAATACAGTCCTTTGGATCGCACCTTTAACCTCCATCTCTTTTTGTGAAGCTGCTCAGTGGCTAACAGTAAAGGACAGTGGTTGCTCTAGGGCAACAGCCAGGTATCCTATGTGATACAACATGATGTCGACTATTTAATTGTATTTATAGTAAGATAACAGCATGACCGCTTTCAGTCAGCATCTATATAGCTCTTTCCTGTCACTTGTATTTGAAACTGTGGTGGCAGTTTATTGCTGTAATCAGATAGAACTAAATGAGGCACCAAACCAACTGTAACACAATTACACTTTAATTAACGAGTGCTTTACCGTTCAGTGACATTTATGCTCAGAGCTAAAGACTAACTGTGTCTCCATAAAGATGACATTGGCTAATTTCCCAGGTCTGATTCCTCCTTTTTGTCCCCTAGAAAATTAATTAAGATCGGGTTGAGGGCAAACCTGTCCTACAGTCAAAAAGAGAAAGCAACATTCAGCTATGCATGTTGCATAGTATTACATATGTATAATGATTGTTATATGCCCATATCGGAACATGTTAATTAGACCCGCTGAATCTAGATATGTTTATAATTACTCTTCTGCCCTTTTTTCTTTTGATGTTAGATCGTTTATTAACCCTACTGAGGTTAATGAACGATCTCTGTGTTACAGCTCAGTGAAACTGTGTCTCCTGTTTTTGGATGCCTAGCCAAAAGGACTCTTTCTTTTGAATAGTGGTTGTCTGCAATTACTCTTTAGGTGGATCTTCTGCTGTCAGTTTGAGATGCTGACAAAGGATGCCCTTTGCCTTTGAAGTACTTCATCTTGCCTCAGGTAAAAGAGTCCATAACTTGGCAAAAAGGAAAACTTTTTGTTTGGTTCCCAGCCTCAGGCAGGCTTTCAACCAAGTGGACTCCTCTGATGTTGAAGTATACACATTACACATTCAAAATAGTTCGTCAGAAAAGAAAAAAATGAGGGAAAATCATCCCTACTCATTTCATGAAAGTGCAACTAGACCAGTCTATTAAGAGAGTATGCTGCACATTTCCCCCTACCTTTTGAAACAGCGAATCAGAATCTAGTAAGCATGTCTGTGTGCATTATTAATGGCACTAGAGTGAAAGAGGTGGCTACGAGTATGCCTTTGCATTCAAATCTTAACTTGACAGCGTTTGCAACAAAAACACATGCACATATATCCTGTTAATCAAATCTGAACATATTTGAATCTGCACTATTTACATCACTAATAATGACTTCAAAGAATGCTAGACTGAATACTAATTTCTTTTGAAGGCTTAAACACATTAACTGCAATATCTTCACTGAAGGTGAGAATCATGTTTTCAGCAGGTCTCCAAATGTATTCCACAGACACAGCCGTTCTCTTTCACCTTCTAGAGCAGAGGCTCTTGTGTTTATTATTCAGCGTAAGTCGGCACACCAGCCCAGCTCCACCTTTGGCTCATTTCCGAACAATTTTCAAGCTTCCTGTAAAATGAATATGCATTGCCTTTGCAGTGAATCCATTTGCAAGACAGAATGATAATGAAGAGAAAGTGCTTTCAAAAAACCCAATTAATCTCATGTAAAACGGCTGCTCAATGCTTCTAATGAGATGCCATTTTAACAAGCGGGTATGTTGTACAACAAAGCCATTTGGTAAACATTATTGTTTATTTGTTTGATGACATGCAGGCATTGGAAAGGGATAGAATTTTGTGAAAAATAATAAGAAAATATGCCTTTTAACTTCACAGAGGTTACTGCTACACGTGCACACGTCCACGGAGAGAATGCACATTATTGTGTATTTTGTTACCAGTTTATACGAAGCTGCATTAACATTAAACAGCATCTTATTGAAAATAACCTTGAGCAGTGAGGGATCTCAAGTGTACGCAGTGAACATTACAATAACTCAACAAAATCAAGTTTGTCTCCATAGGAGAAAGCTGCTCTAAAATTGACACAAATTCAGATGGAAAATATTTATGTGAACCTCATAAACAGAAGCTCAGTGCAGGCACAACCTAATTCCTTTTTTATTGCACCATGAAATACACCTTTTAGAGGCTGATCCTTGGACATGTTGAGAGGAGAAACACAATGTGGTCAAGCCACGTGCCGGGCTGTGTCAGAGCTCAGTGAAAACTGTTGAGAGATGGATCAAATTTGAGGGGTAATCGGTGGCTTGTAAACAACACCGCTTTCCGAAGAAAACAAATCTACTTGTTATCGACTCAAATGCTGCCGACTGCATCTCTGCCTGGTTGAATGTGTTTACTTATTCATCAAGGTGGAGAGGGCCGGCTACTTTTTGAAACTCTGGGTCCCAGCAGTTATCCCTTTTCCTGCTGTTGGACAAGCGGGGCAGACCCGATTAAAGATGCATGGTGACCAGTGACTTGAGCGTAAAAATCTCCAAGCTTTGTGCTGGCCACATCAAATATTCATGACCCCTGCTATGTGTGTGTAGTCTTTGGCACATGAGGCTAATGCAGCTTTTTTTCCATTCCTGTGCGGTCTGCATATGCATCAGTGTTTGGCAGTGTATAGTTGCTGAATCGTCATCAGCCACGCGGAAAGAAGAGGGAGGATGGGTGAGTGGCAGGTCTAAGATGCCGTGTCTTCGCATTAACTTGGCATGAACGTCGCCCCTCGAAAAGGAAAAGTGAGGCAAAGATCAGACTCAGTGTATCTGGGTGCTGTCTGGCCTGCACTCTCTACAGATTGCTTGGTATTCAGGGTATCACTGGCAGGGCGAAAGGTAATGGGCAAACTGTACATTGAAATGAATAGATGGAGACCAAAAGGGCCTCTGAGTTTTACAGAGTAGCCGATACAAATCAGAGAGATGTCTCTGGGTTGGTCTTGAGATAAGCAAAGTGGGTTTGTGGTCAGATTGACTCTCAGACCAGCTGGTATTACTGCCCTGTTTCGGCTATACTGTCACCCAGTTTTGGGCAGCTAACTATGGGAGATTGTGTTTATGCTGGGAATAAGTCAAGTGACACTGAGTCCAACTGTCAGCATGTGAAGCTCTGTCAAATTAAAGACAGTCTCAGTCATATTTTGTGTCTTGCTATCTAGCAAGCTAGTGCTGAATGTGAGAGTAATCTGTGTTGTTTGGAGTTAAGACTGTGTGCAAAGTTGTGGTACATGACCTTTCTTAGTTATTACATCTGGCTGCTGATGGTGAGCAATTTGCTTCTAGTATTCGTGTTATGCTAGCTTCATCCTAAACATAGGCCTACAGTATTTCTGACTGTACATAGTTGCATGTGGTAACACCAAATCATTTCGTGAAAATACTTTCAGACTAAGTTCTCTATCTTCATCATTAGCTACTTTTAATATTAAGGAATAGTCACAATCTTGTCTGCCTGTAATTTCACCCTGTCTTCTATCCAGCCACAGTAAGCACGGTTGCGAAAGAGGTCTTTAAAGTCACTCATAGAGAGAAAGCCACGAAGTTGGAAACACTGACTATGATTA
>JBCAUF010000032.1:13730946-13750927 GCA_038406115.1 Haemulon aurolineatum
CTAATCACCGCACATCCAAAGCCCCTTAGCAAGCCAGCCTAAAAATGTAAGAAAAAAGGAAGTCAGAAAATCAAATAAAGTAATGAAAGGATGTGTCCTAATCCGGCTTAGATGTCATAATTTGTGTTGGCAGAAAAATGTGCGCCTTCGCAGTTTCACATTAACATTCTGATAGGATTCCCTATTGCTGTTGACAGCGCTATGTGCTAATTCTTCTTCCTCTCCTTCTTCTTCTTCTTCTTAAAAAAAGCATCATAAGTTCCTTTTTTTCAACAAACATTCTGATTAGCCTTCATATTTGTGAAGAGAGAAATTTGTGCTTTATTAAGTCCCCTCCTCCCACCCCTCTCTCTGCCTCATTTGGCCGTGATGACAGTTGACAAGCCCTGCTGATTTTTTCATTAACAGCTCATACCGTCACCAAAGCATTGGTGTTACACAGGAAATGAGCGCTCATATCAATATTCCGGATGACATCTCACACACAATGCATCTAAAGTAGACACTGACTCTGCCACGTGGTCTCCAGGGGCGAGCTATTGATCAGCAAGCATTATCATTATCGATCTACAAGCCGATTCATGGGGGGGGTGGGGTGGGATCAAAATCAGCCACTGCTTAACTTGGTCTTTTTATATTGAAAATCCGAGTTCTCGCACTTGCAAGAGATTATGTGAGGTGCCGAAGACCATCACACGATTCGACATTTACACCATGTGAGGCGTTTCATCATTTATTCTGTGATCTCACTGGAGAATCATTGCGTCACATCAGAAAATGTAATTATAAGACTCATCAACGTGGTGCTTGATTTGGTTTTCCTTCAGGTTAGTGTAAGGCAAAGTTAATGGGATTGTTGATCGTCATTTATGACACAGCATCTGATATACAGACATGCTCCTGGGGCTTCAGAGTCAATACCAGTATCAGTTTAAAACCTTTCATTAAGGTAGATATAACACTTCAGTGGCTACCTTATTTTCTCCTTTATCTTGGAGGCTGGGAGGAGGAAATAAAGCACAAGCGAAAGCCTCGGCTCCATACGGGATAAAATCTATTCTCTATTATTGCACTGCCGTTGCTTGAGGGCCGTCAAGCTAAAGGTAATGGCATTGCCTGTGATAAATTTATGGCTGAACTGCTCCATGTTCCATGAGGGATATAACGGGCTGGGAATTGTCCAGATTGTTGAAGTCACAACTAAAATGACAAACGACCCTCCAGTGACAAATCAACAACGTCATTTACAATGTCATTCAGATGACTAAGTGTGCTCTAATGGCAGTTAATGCATTATATATTTACACAATGCTGTATGAGTAGACGAGCAGTACAAAGAGCTGTCAAACTTCCGACGGATTGTGAGGAAGAGAACATGGGCCGCTGTAGAGTTGATTTGGGTGACTCGATGCAAGTTGCCACGGAAAAATCTCTTACGATAGCAACAGGATGGCAACCGATGGCCAGCAGAGCAACTGGGTTACGGACCTAACAGGTGAGAGAGGTCCTGAGACCTTGCCAATGGATCCATCTGGGGACCTTGGTCCGCATCCTGTTTGTTACACCAGCTCTCAAAGGACTGGACACCCTGATTTTTCCTTACTCGGCCGAATCTGCTTTCATCCATTTGTTCTCTCCTTCTCGCCAACCCAGACTGATTCGTGAGACTGTTTCCGTGCCAATTAATCAATACTCACAGCTGAAACAAGTTGGCAGTGTTTCAGCAGAGCTAAGCTAATAGGGCACTAAAATGGATCCACATTTCCATCTTTTATAGGGCATAAGACCGTCTATTAAAACGGGACATGGCTCCTCCAGGACCTAACTTTTGTCATCACGTACTAAATAATAATTGGTTTACCAAAGGTTAATTGCTCAATAGATACTAGGCCATTGGAATTTAATTGTGCTGTTAAATGCCTCAGTTGTAGTCCATGCTTTTGTAATAGCTCATTTGACTTGGAATGAATGGAAAAACTGTTTGGATCCCAGATGACTACTAAAAGTTGCTAACTGTTGCAACGAGTCTGGTCAGATTTGATATAGTGTGTGTCAGTGGTTGATTCTCTAATAATTAGAGTTTCTTACGCTGAAAACTCTCAAAGCACAAACTATCTTTCATTGATCAATTAAGCACTTTCCATGATTTTGTTTTTCTACCCCTCCGGTTTTTCATCTAGTCTTAGCATTAGATATACACAAGTCAGCAAGATTGGCTGCACGTGGGAGCTGTCTCTCCCTCAGCAGATAATGGGAACATTAAAATGCCAATCTGGGATTTTGTGAGTACATCAGTTATGCATATTAATTCTTATATCCCCCAACAGTACGGGTTGTACGGTCGACGGGAAATATGCTCTCTGCAGCCGTTTTTTCCGAAGCCATTTAATAAATGTGTTAGATTTATACTTGTACTCCAATGTTTGCAGACAAGATAAAAATAAATAATCTAACCATAAGTTCAATGAAAGATAAAGAGCTCCTCCTTTTAGTGCCCTTGATTCATGCATCAACAGGACACTAATTCACATTGAGAGTGAAAAATATTCTCCCTCCATCCATTATCCTTCTGTTTGTTGTTGCTGGATTAAGTATTAGGTGTTTAACATTGAACTGTGTACACCGAAAGATAAAAAGTAGAAGAGATACAGTTACATATTTAGTGGAGTATTTGCCATTTGAAAAATATGTTTTCAACTGCTGAAGCAGTGCCAGGGGGACAATTTCAAGGCACATCCTGTCAAGAACACAACCTAATGGAGGCTTTATAAATTATGAGGACAACATCCATTCCTGCTATCAGCTCATTTCAAAGTGAAGGTTGGTGAGGCAGAGCTGTATCAAATGAACCTGGAGCAGACGTCTCATTGCTGTTTATCAAACATCCCCTGGCAGGTCTGCTGGAATAGCACTATCAAGTCAACTAAAACATAATTACTTTGTTTATGTACTTCCTCTGCCCTGCCTCCAAGGGCAGATGTGACCCAATTATGACAACTGAGTGACAACTGACTCATTGCCCTTTTGCTTTTACTGTAGGCCTACCATTCGTGCAATATCAACTTGAATATGTTATGAAACTCAACTAATATTAACTGGCTAACTAGTGATGTGAGTATAAATCTTCATTTATTGTTTTGTGGCCAGACAGACAGACATAGAATAGAATAGAAATCTTATCGTCATGTAACTATAGACATGCATTGAACCTACAGCAGTTTTTAACTTGTGAGTGGAAAGTTGAATATTTCCATTCTGCAGAAAATATAGTATTTGTATCATCACATTGGAGCCTTATTTTGTCCGGCTCATGAATATAAATCCAATTTCACAAAACTTCTAGCTATGTTTTGGTCTCCATCTACTCCTGAGAAACTGACAGGTTGTTTAGTGACTAGCTGTTAGACTTTCGTCTTTAGTTGCAATGTCTGGTTGGAAAAAAAGGACAAAAATTACATAGCTGTTGAGAGCATTAAAGTTGAATCATACAGTAAATGAACATATTCAATAAGCATACAATAAGCTTAATGAGCCTATAAAGCTCTGTACAGCAGCAGAGCTGGATGATACTGTAATTCTTTGAGGTTTTCCAAGCATGAGAGATTTCCAACATGAATGTAGCAAAGTTTTTACACATTGAGGATGTGGAACGATCAGACTGGGGTCGTTCCTGTCACATTCTCTGAGTATGGGGTGCCCCTGATGGTAATTTTCCTTATGTTGCTAATGTATTATGCTCTAAATGGCATGTTTCATGATTTCCTCTCTTTGCTCTCTGCACTGTATTGCTTGAGGTGTGTCAGTGATAAAAGCAATTTCCCCTGTGGCATAGACAGAGTCTGACATACAAGACTGATAACAGGTGAATTTTTCTTTCTGTTATAAACCTCTTTGTATTACTCTGAAGATTTCCCCCTAAAGAAACCCCTATCAAATGCGCAGTGAAGCCAAGACTTCTGTCTACTTACCCTCTAACATGTTGTCGAGGCAAAACAGCCCCCCTGAGGCCATGTGCATGATTGGGGCCGGCGAAATTAGATTAACCGTCAGCGTCCCGCTGTGTTTGTTGTGAGAGATCTTGCTGCCAAACGTTTGACAAGAATGTCACACGGAAAACCGCCGCCACTCCAGCAAAGCTGCCAGCCCTGACATCTGACCCCTCAGCGCGTCCGCAGCTACAAGTGCTTTCCATCTCCTCTGACTGCTCAACCTGTCAATCTGCCTATTCAAAGGTTTCCCCTTTCCCCAGGAAAAGCTCATTTTCCCTTCCCCTTGGCCCAGTCAGTAAGTGTCACTTCAGTTTAGATTTCACTGCCTCCCTGCAGCCTTGCACTAAAGCTCCCGTGGAGGGATTTCTGTCTGCTGTTGTGGACCTGCTGTCCAATTAAAACTGTAGGGGACAGGGGATTAAAAAACAACTTTCCGCTGAGTAGCTGGGCCTACGCCGCTGTCCTACATCAACACACAGCAGTAAACCTGACTTCACGTTGAGACTTTTTAAATGTGTATCAAAGCAAACAAGCTGGAAAACATTCAGAAAGAAAGCATTTAGACAAAGCAGAAAACAAACAAACAAAAAAAATCCCTTAAAGCAAATATATATTCCTGACCAGTTGTGTGGACAGATTTTCATAGTGTGTTGATTGGATTGATTTTTTCCCTCTGTTTTAAATGCCCAGTACCCAGATGTCCTTTGCTGCGCTGCGTGTTTACAAGAATCCCATTCCCGGTTCTTGGTCTGCCAACATCACGGAGGGGTTGAATCTTAATACAGCCTGATGCTTGTCTAGCTTCCAATCTGCCACAGATTGCAGGCCTGTCTGTGAGAGTAATGAGAGGCTGGCTCTGCCACAGAGATTTCCTCAAAGTCTGCCGGATTAGGAATTCACAGGAGCTGCTTCCTGTGCAAGACGGCAACCTCTTCTCCCCGCAAATCAATTCTAATTTTGGTCTCCATGTCGATATCCTACTCATCGCTCTCTTTCATTCAGGCTTACTTGTTGTTCCTCGTCATCATCCCACCTTTAGCTATGTTACTAGCTATGTTAACTTGCCAACAACCTTGATGTTGTTAAGAGGTACCTTTGCAACAACCTTCATTCAACAAACATCCACTCAAATTCCGAAAAAAGGGGAATCTCTTTGGCTTTAGCCAGAAGTATCATGGTAAGATGTACATTCCTTCATACACTGTCTTACACACAATTAAAAAGTTTTTGCTCTTGAAGAATGTCCCTCAAGGCTGTTATATACCAACCACACTTGTCTCAGCATTCAGTCGGTGTATTGCATTTTTTTTCTTGGCCTTCACATCAGTTGTCAGGTTGCCAATGTCAGTCAGTGAGAGCACGTTATTGCAGTAGAGAAATTGCCTGAAGCAACATATTAAAACAGGGTCACAGGCTAGCTTTCCCTGGGGCTCCCTGTCAAATTTTGGTCTTGATGTAACAAGTATGTTTCAGGTGGGAGTGAAATGTATGCAAAAAACAAAACAAAAACAAAAACAAAAAAAACCCTCATACCAGACTTAGAAACGATCTGCATTAATAAATTAACCCGATAAAGATGCTTAATTTGCAAAATAATCTCACCAATCTGATTCCAAAATGAGTGACTGAAATTGCATAGCAGAGTTGAGTAGATGAAACTGTTTGTGCCATGAGAAAAAGATATGACCTCTGTCTGTTTAAAACATCGCGTTTCATGCCAAACAATTAGCATTTCGTTGCAAAACGTTAACAGAAGAATTGATTTTGTGTGACGACCGCTGTACGGACTACAGTATACGGTCGGTGTCACACAGAACATATATGGCGGTATGTTTTGAGTGACGTCGCCTATGCGACCTGTAGTCTTTCTGGTTACGGATTTTCTGAATTTCATTTTACAATAGTTGTACAACAAACTGCAGATTTCTCGGCATGTAACGTGATGTTTTAAACAGGTAGAGGTCATATCTTTTTCTCATGGCACAATTCAATCGGATCACGGAATAAAATTTAGACTCCCATTCATTTAAATGGAGACTTTTTCCGAAGTGAGGTCAAGAGCATATCCTCCAATCAAATCATTGTGACCATTTGTTTTGCATTACAGTCAATCATTCATTGGATAACAGCATATACATAGATATTCAAACAATCAAACATAGGTAGGTAGACAGAAGAAGCAGAATAAAATGCGCTACCTTCACCTAGAACTTGTCTGCATCAAAGGAATCCTGACTTTTAACAACTATTAATGTTGCACCTTGTCCTCTGGCTACCATTTACTTTCCCAAATACAGAAATCAGTAATTGATGTTCCATATTGGTGGGATGAAAGGATTTGTGGACACTCTTGGGAGTTACACCGGTGCAAAAAGAGCTGGCCAAAGTAGCCCTGAAAAGTGCGGATGTGCCTGCTATCAAATTGCGGAATGTAGCTATCAACCCCATAATCACAAAATTGTCCTCAACAAAGGCAGCCAATGCTTTTTTGTTATTTCCTGTAGGTTATGAGTAGCCGAGTAGAAAATTGTCCGACACGGGCTCATCGTTACGAATCTGCTTCTGTATCACCTCTGCCCGATTATTTTGTTTGCCCAAGCCCATTTCTGGGCCTCTGACTCACCGGGTTTCATCAAATTTTCTGGATGGAAGCTTTTATCACAATAGCACTAATCACTCCTACTTCCTCACGTCACGGTAATGCAACACTAAGGAGACATAACATGACAGGTGGGAAATGGATGTGAATGATTTGGAACAAAATGGATAGCAGAGGAACTCCAAATGAAGACATTGTTGCAAAAAATCCTGTTTATGAGAGTGACATTATTATTAAGTCAGATTCACTTATTAATAAGATCACATCCGTGACCTTTTGTGGTTTGTAGTGCTGCTCTAAATCAAAATAATCATTTATAAAGCAGAACACGTTATTACATCTCAAATAATGCTGGAAAGATATAATCCAAAATGTCTTGAAGACATTTTCAAACTGACCCCGGCGAAGATGAGACAGTGTCCACCCTACAGGTGACCATACCAGTAACCTTTGTCAAAGGATGAGATTTCCTCAACAAGAAGAACAGAACAATGTGCGCACACTCAGTCCCAAATGCTTTGTCTCAGGAATACCTAATGCACTGCTTTGCTGGAGAGAGGCCAGATAATAAAGCTCAGTCAGGATCAGTGAAGCCGGTCTCCACTGACTCTACCCTCATTGTTGGATGCCTCGCTCCCTGGGAGTCGCTGTGCGTTATCAGTGATCATCAAAGGCACTGTCAGGGAAGTGTGGAACTGGGGCTTCCACAGGCTGTCCGAGACGCCAGACACATCCAAATGAGACAGGCTTATTAATTCTTCAAAAGCCACACGGCTTCCTTTTCCCCAAGACTCATTTTGGTACATTTAAGGATGATAAAAGCTCAGCCAGGGAGCTCGCCCGCCTCTTTCCGCTGTCTCTCTTTTTCTTTCTCACACATACATCATACATAATGCAGGCACATGCGTTCAGTTGATCTCAAGAAGATATTACTTCTTGCTTTAAAATAGCTGTCATGTCTCCAAGTCTTTTGTAGGAATGGAAATAAGGACATTTCAGGGACAAAAATTCAGAGTTGAAAGTCAATGAAACCTGTAGTACAGTGACTGCTTTCTTCACATAGAACCCATGCATTTTCATGGCTGAACTTTCTGTCTTTTCGTGCTGCCAGTGTCAGACAGCTCTCACTATATAAATGTATTTATGATACAACCGTGTGCCATGAGGACCAGTGTTGGAAAAGTCCTTGTGTGCAACAGCAGTGAAACCTTTCCCAGAAACAGAGAGTTTAAAAGAGAAAAAAAACTTCACTGTTGTTGAGGTTCCTCTGACACGGGTTGCTATTCAGCCACAAAACTGACATGTGAAAGAGTCAAAGTCGTTAATTCTGCAAAACGAAGCAGCCAATTTCTCCCAATTTAATGTAAGAACCGTTTCACTACAAGAAAATGGAATCTCAGACAATGAGCGCTGTTTTAATGGGAGGGAACAGAGGAGGACAAAGCCTTGAAATTCATTACAACTTTTCTGCATTTTCTCTCTATTGCTGCACATTGGATTATATGTGGAACATCAAAAGCTTTAATTATCTTAATTACTCGTACATTTGCAAGCGGGGAAGCTCCTTGAAACCAAAGGAAAATACAAGTGTTTCTGTGGCAAAACTAGTCGTTAAAATGCACATAATTTGAATTATATGAGAACCTTAATTGGTGAATTCATGGTTATCAAGGGGCCTTCTTCATTACAATTCAAGAGGCTCCTTCGTGGTGGCCATATTTTCACATAATGAATGTGATTCTTTTCCTCCCTCAGTGCAACAACTAATTGCACAGACCTGCCGATCGCCCCCACCCCACCTACACACCCCAAATTAATATGGAAAGTTTTTTGTTTACAGCTGACATCATGGATATGAGAAAACTCATTTCTGTTAAAGTGGGTGTACAATACTTACGGCATCATGGATTTATTGAAATCCACACTAATAACTCTGACTATAGCAATACTTCAGCTCTTCGCAACTTTCAAACTCGCTCACACTGTTCCATAAAACACTTCAAGGGTGAAGCAGAATAGGAAACGGCAGAAGCAGTCTCATTCCTTAGTAGTTCTTTTAACTAGTTTAAAGAACTTTATACCAGAAAAGCAGTCAGCATCATGAGGTTGGATGTGGTCAGAAGTGTGCTCTGTTGCACCTGTAACCAAATCCAACAGCGATTTCACAGGGCACTGCCAGACCATGGTGTGCACTTTAAATCACAGTAGCAAGGTAGGATAGTAAAGAACTGGAGGTCAGAAAGAACAACATTGTTTTTAGGATTAGTTTGGTGCAGAGAGCGTTGATCATTGCCACATGTGTAATCACTGGATTTGTGTGAGTGTTTTAAGGAACAGAATGCAGCTCAGTCAGACTTTGGCAGAATTTGGTTAGACTAAAGCAGTCTTGGTGAAGTAGAGCAGCAGTCTGATTATCTCAATCGCAGCAATGCTGTAATCTACTGCTGGGAGAGTAAGCTGACCAAAATGATTTGCTTGCACACACACACGGCAACAAAAGAGATGCTGCGGCTAACTGAGGGGGACATACATGCTCCCCCGGAGAATGTGTTTCATAATTTAATCATACAATAAATACAGTTTGATATTTAATATGTATTTACATTCAAGTCAATGTAAATGTAACCAGTGCTAAAAGGTCTATGAACAAGGGACAGCCTTGGCAAGTGCCATGCCCTCTTGTCTCAGGAGTGCGTTGGATAATGTGGTGGGGCTCACCCAGAGGTGCAGGGGATCTCACTACAGGGCCAGATGACACTTGTGCAGGTCGGCTCTTTCGGGCACAAAGCCCAGTTGACTTGTTCAGCAGAGCTAAGCCAGCAGCGACTGCCAGGGGGTTAGAGGTTAGCGTAAGCCGCTCTGGGCCACCGCAGCCCACTGACTCCGAACAGCAGGGTCGTCTGTGGGGCCCCAGGACCCCTCTGCTAGGTAGAGCGCGTGAACGAAAACACATCCGCAATGCAAACATGACAAGGAGAGGAGGAAAAAAATAGAAAAGCCTTTTCATGACAATTATGGTTGCTTCCAGCAGGGAAAGCAGGGTAGTGTTTTATGTATTTCACACAGCTTAAACATACAAGTAGCTTTTTAAAAGCACAGTGTGGCTGAGTACTTAATATGGACACCATGGTTCGGTGATCTGTTTTTCAAAAAGGCATTATTGTCCATTAATATACATATTTGTTACACTCAGGCATTAATCAGCTGACATCCCATGACTACTGAAGCAGAGACATTGCCAATATGCATGGGGTTTTCATATCGGTGCAGTGACTGGAAAAATACATTATAATATTGAGACCAAACACATGTTTTCCAACATATTAATGAAGCCCCGGTCGCCGAGAGACACAGTACCGCTACACACTACATCTCTTTGGCCCCGAGCATGCTAACAGCAGTGTCAATTTCTTGACTGAGTCCCTCAAGGCTGCTGGCACAGAAGATACTTCAGTCTGAGGAGAAGGAGGGGTTAGGGGGTGGAGGGTTCCTCCCTCAACGTCGCCTCTCTGCACGAAAAGATAATTGTCTCCTCCTTACCCAGAGAGATGGGTGTATTTCCATGACCTATACTAGGTACTCTTCCCCTCTCCTGCACAGCCTGAGATGTCACAGTGGTTTGCCATAATTACTTTTGCTGATAGAGGTGAGAGAGGACATTTGCATCAGATGAGGCGCCCAGCGGTTGGGTCTCCCCACTCGCCATATGCAGCTTTTAATGTCACCGTAATCTCTAAAGGTTAGCACTGGCAGTACCACTGTATATCTCCACAACTAGCTGAATCAGTGGTTTGGAAATAGGTTTGACATTGAGTTCGAGTAAACGGGAGAACACACACGTAGTCACAAAGAAATGCTCAACCACAAACACAAAGAAAACACCTTGGAAGAGAGATGTTGTGCATCTTCACTCAGTCTGTTTTATTTATTTATTTTGGTATACACTAAGACTGGGGACAAGATTGGCAAGGTCAGGTCGTGGTTTTCTTAACACAGCCTCCCTCTCTTTAGAAACTCTTCGGGCTGTAGAGATAAACAGATGTACTGAGTACTCCTTACACCTTCTCTGTCAGAGGAGGTTTTCACCCTTCCTTATTTGCAGCCTACTGCTGTAATTTACCATGCGATTGAACTTCAAACCTGGCTTGTATTTTTGCCACTTATGGACATATACCGCACCAATGAAATGCAATATTACGAGTAACTTTAAATTGATACAAAGAGATTGTCAACAAAATGATTCAGAGAAATTTGACAAACTGACACAATAGATCAGCTTAAACACCAATCACAGTAATTGAAAGATGGCCCATCTGATTCAGCTGCTTGCAGCTGCAATTAGTGATGCTGTCTGCAGTGAAATAGACAGAGGCCTTTTTTCATTTGTTTGGTGGATGCATCATCCAGTTTGACGAAGGAGGCACCTTTGAACATCTTTGATGCCAAATTAATTGTTTGGGTTTTTTTTTGGTTAAAATAATGAGGTAATTATGTAAATTAACAGACCTAGCATGATGTTGATATTAATCATATCAGTGTTTAGTCTTTCATTTCATTTCTGCAAAACTGTTTCATTTTGCAATAAAATTCAACTTGTACTGTAGTTACTACCACATTATTTAACATCTCCATGGTCATGTTTAGGCATTGGCAGCACTTGGTTAAGGGTCAGGGACATCCACAATCCAGTCCACAATGACTTGCCACACATGTTTATTAACATGTAACCTAAACCATGATCTTTCCCTAACCTTAACCAAACGGCAACATTGACTCATTATGCCAATCATAGACTGATTAAGGTTGTGCACTTTCTATGCTCATCAACCATTGTGATAATTGCGCTGCAACGCTGGTGCAGTAGCTTTATCAACACAATGCAATTGTGGGAAAGGGAGCGTGTCATGATAATCCATCCATCCATTCATCCATCCATCCTTCCTTTAACACAGTCTGAGTCCCAGTAATCTGACAATGCCATCGATAGTATTCTTTTTGCCCAGTCCATGATGAGGGCAAAAGTCCAATAACAAACCACCACTTCACTTCAAACCTGGCAAGCTGTTCTTCCTAATCAACCCCCTCTAGGTTTTTCTGTAATTATCCATAGCACAATGAGATGTGCTGGCTGATGGCTGACTAACTGAAAGTAGTATAGCTCATGCGTGAGTTGTATAGCTCAAAGGGAAGAACAAAAAACGCACAGATCACGCCAAAACATAGTCTGTTTTGTTCCATGGGTAGGCCAAAATTCAGAGACAAAAAAGTGAGACGAGCCGCATTGCTCATCTTTGGAAAAGCCAAACTGTCTTCTTTTACAACAAAGATGACTCAACCTGATATCTTGAAAAACGGGTAACACACACACACACACACCTATATATATGTATATATATATATAAATATATATATATATAGTAAATGTTTATAAACCACCATGCTTGTGTTTGTGAGGTTAACCAAAGCTATTGTATTAGACAGGCACCGTCATGGACAGACTTAAAAGGCTCTTTGGGTGATGGCCTGTAAAACAGGAACAAGTATTTAATAGTCAGCCTAATAATTAAACATAGAAGCAAATGTAGACACAACACAAAATTAAGCTGGTTTGGCTGACTTCAAACTGACATGTGCACAGTTACAGTGCAGTGAAGCAAATATATATTCAACCATCATGCTAGCATCAAAAGTGGAAAGAAAAAAAAAAACACTTACAAACCTCTGAAGGCTGCAATTTAGATACGTCCTCGGACCCACTTAACAGTTGTACACTGATGCTGCAGAGGTGTGCAGTCAAGACAACCTGCATCCCCCTGTCTCCGTGCCATCGCTTTCATTCCTCCCAGTCTCCCACTCTGAGAGAACGCTGCTGCCTTCCATACAGTCTCTAAATCCCACACCTCCCAGAGCATACGCGTCTGTTCATCACACTTTCTCCATTCTCTTCTTGTTTTTTTTTGTTTCTGGGTTTCTGGTGACATTTTCAAAGTGCCAGATCCTTGCCTTGAGACATTGTGCATGTGCCCACACCTCTCCGCCCCCAAAAAACACACACACACGTACACACACACACGCGCACGCACAGGAAGCAGATACACACACTCCTCGCCTGGAGCCAGGCCCCTCTGTGCTCGTCTACCTCAGTGAAGCTGGAGCTTGGCATAGAGAGGAGGCTCTGGTGGATTCTGTGCTCCGCCTGCCAATGCTGCTCTTTTGATCTGCAGCCAGCTGATGACAGATCTACATTAAGCTCATAGTCTTCTCTCTTTCGCTCGGCTTCTCCTCTCCTCCTCTCTGACACCAGGGTAAAATGTTACTGTAAGTCCACGAGCATTGGTGGGAATCGACATCCCATGGGGTCGGCACTGCGTGTCTCCTCTCACACCACAATGAGAGAAATATAGAATGCTGAGTGGGTTTCCAGCTTGCAGAAAAATACCATGTGGGTGTGAGCCAAAGATAGTGCCATATCAACAATCCAGAGGAAGGCTTTACAAGTTTTGTAGGAAAAATCCACTCCTTAATATGCACACTATTGAAGCTATTGTAACATTTTCATGTTATCTGCTGATTTAGTTGCAATTCTTTTTTGTTGCACCTTCAGATTTTTGTCCTTTAATTGAGAAAAAGTGAGGTAAGAAAGTGAAACAACTGCATTTTTCTTTGCAATGTTTAAAGCAAACAAACAACACACAAAGCTGCCAAACCACATCGGATATTGTATTCAAAGAAAGGCATCCCACAGGTACAGTTCAAAATTAATTAATGCAAGCCTGAATGGGCTCTGACGAGTCCTCTTGTTCTGTGACTGAAATTTGGCCAAAAAAACCCAAAACCCCGACCAGCAAGGACATGGAAAAACGCTTAAACAGAAATCCATGCAGAACACACCACTCCACAGTAAGAAAAAAAAAAAAAGAAAAAAACAGACAGACTGCTTCCGAGCTCCCACACACCACAAGTCAGCTGTGGGAGTGCTGCTCATAACCTCGTCGGCAACCACCAGCGTTTACTAGCTGACCGCCCGTCGTCATCAGCCAACCAGCTCGTCAAGTTGCTCTTGAGGCAGACGCACACAAATCTTACCCTAGTGTTTGCATTGTGGTGCCGACTGATAAGTGCTCGTGAAAAAAAAACCAACCAAAACAAGCGCACTATGGCAGAGAGTGTGAGCAATTACATAGGATGCATGGCTAACAGCTGCTGATGAATAAGGAGTGACGGGTGGTGATGGAGCCTCACCGTTAGAAAAACACAGCCAGCTGTTATTTCTAAAGGGGATCATCTGCTTATTACTGCGATCTCCAGCAGGAATAGCTCGCCATCGCATTATTTAGCATGGCAGGCGGCTTTGAGCGAGGTGCGACTTTGTGCTGATAGGTGAAAACACTGTCTTTTCCATTGTCGCCAGTTCCGTTTTCAATCACTTTTTTTTTTTTTTTTCCCCCAGACACTGAGAGTAGAGTGTATAATTTAGAAGAGGCGGGAAAAACAGCAGATAGCATTTGGTTGGAGCTTGCCGTATTGTTTGTGTTTGTCATTATGGAGCTGTCCTTTGATTTGGTGGGGCAATGCTTTTGCGTGGGCTGCAAATTGGCAATCAGCCTGTCACATTACCATTCAAATGGTCACTGTAAAGCTCCGGTGAGGAGGTCACGGCCTGTCTCAGCGGAGGGGAGAACGCTATTATGTTACACCGTTAAAGAGCATTTACTGTATTTCTGTGCCCTGTGAAGAACATAATAGAGCACACGGACACATGTGCCTTGTGATTTCATCCCTATCTGTATGTTTAATCCATTTCAATGCAGCACAAATGAGGATATTCAACACTGCTTTCTTTTGCAACAATACCTCAGTTTACCCAGACACTGGAGCAAGGAGTGTATCAGGATACATGAGGCGCAGTGGAAATGAGACAGACTCTTACGTTTAGTAGGAGTAAACAGAGGAGTCGGGGTGCATGTGGGCTTGAGAGGGAGAGTGAATGACGTCAGCGAAACGCTTGCTGTGAATACCCGACACTCGCAACTCTGTGTTTAGCGTGTGTGTGGATCTGACATATATTATCGCTGCATCTCTCGTGAAATACCGTACAAATGCCAGCTGGAATGAGTGCACACCTTTCTTTCAAGCTCTCTATGATTGTGGCACTTCATAATTCGACAGTCATGCTCATTTAGGCAAATGTCAAAGTGCTGTCTGGAAATTACTACTTTGACTCCCCCTACTCCGGCGAAGAGAATTGTTTCTTAATGGGTTTGATGCCTCAAATTTGGGTCAGTTTTACCAAAACAAAATCAAAAATTCCTCTTCTCCTTCTTCTTGTTCTTCTTCTGCTGCTTTGTATCATTATTGTTATTAACAGTTGATCTCTGGTCCATTTTCTTGCCTACTGGCGTCATATGCACTCCCAATACTGGTTTCAGGGATGTGTTATCTGTTTTTCACTGCCTTTTTTATTTTTGGTGCCAAGTATATGTTCATTTCCTGCTCTCATACAGTAGCCCACACTATATGCGATGTTCCTTCAAACCCAGCTCCTCTAGGCTCCCCTGATTTGAAATCTAAGCACACAGCCATCCTCTGAGCCATGCTGTCCTGTAGAAGAAACAGCTGTTTGCATGAATCTTTAATGTATGCCCACATTGGCATGCCATTGAGGCAGATGAGAATGTGGAGGATCACCTCGATCCCTGATTTAAGCGGTCTCAAGTCCCAGCGGTTTCAGAATGTCAAACGACTCATTCACTGGAGTGCACTACTTAAAAATGTTATAGGTTAGAAAAACGAAAACAGCTCCAGCAGTTTAGCCAAGTTGTGATGCAGAGCCACTTTATCAGTACGGCATTTATGGGGGCATTAAAAGTTCAGAAACTGCTTTCCAAAATGTAGAAACACAAAGCAAACCATTTTATTGTGGGGATGGGCAATATGGTTGCAATTTAAATCACAATTTTAATACCAACATTATTCCAATATGGATATTGCCATTTGGAAAATACATGCAAAATCTCCTAAAGTACTTGCAACTTCAGTGGTTTGTTTACAATGTATTCAAGTTTTAGTAGATGAATTTAAAACTGCTCTTTGGCTGAAATCAGTGTCTGAAAGCCTCAGCCCTGCATATTCTCCCTTGATTAAATAAAAATGCTTTACATTATTTTAATTACAATATTTGAGCCAAAACTGGCATTTCGTTGTAGTTTCCAAACATAATAAGACCATCAAGGTGTGATTACAGACAACAGGATATGTGTGCACAACCAAGCCTGACTTCAGAAATGGAAATAAATGCCAAGAAATGTATGCAAAGTCACACATGAAATGATCAAACTGGACTAGCAAAGAGCATAGAGAGCAGCAGTAAGCATACTGCCCTAAATTAATTTGGAGCGACCTTTGACAGGTTCATTTAAATGTGGAACAAAAAAACTGCAATTTTTCAACTCTGATTTGCTTTGAGTCAGTCATTTTGACAAGAGAATTTTGTAAATCATCACAAAACAATTCCATTAAAAGATAATACGAGATAATATTGAATCATTTCCAAACAAACAATAATTTATTTAGTTGCCTCCGGAGTGATTGGCAAAAGTGTCATTTTGATTTTACAGACAAACAAACAGAGAAATGTGATATTGGAGAGTTTATGATTACAATAACAGAAAGCACTGCACAGCTGCAGAGCAACCCTCTAATACCGAAGTGATGAATTGACTTCATCTGTGCGCTAACCAATAATCAGAGAGGTTGGCTAAGCAAGTGGAATGCAACAGCATATTGAAAAAGAGTCAGACACACAACCCCCACACACACACACACACACGCAGTCTGCTGTTGTTTTGTCAGTGTTTTTTTGAAGTCTTAATTTAGAGGGAAATTTAAAGGCCCCTCTGGGTTTTGCTTCTCACCTAAAGAGTAAGTATTTTCTTCTCTTCTCATCTTGTTCCAGCACTTTTTATTTGTCTGCAAAAAGCACTTTGGTGAAATAAGCTAAAAAGTAAACACAATAAGCTGGATATTCTACCCTGCACAGAAGAGCAATGCGGCTGTCAATATGGCTGCGGGTTTACAATTGTTGTGCTTGGCGACTGCTGTCTGTATCACACAAGTGTGAAAAGCAATAACACCACCAAAGTGCAACTGTTGGCGGTCAATATTTTCTCTCCCTGATAAACCCTCTGGGCAGGAACGTTCCTTCGTCTAGCCAACACAAACACAGCTTTGCAGTTTCAATCTGTCACAGTGTGTGAATATCAAGCCAGAAAGGAAAAAAAAAAAAAAAAGAAAAATATATAAGCCCTTGTCTTGCCACTCTACGTTCTCAGTTTCACAGAGGAATCATCCAAATATGAAGTATAAGGATTGCCTGAGATGAAGTCACACGCCTCCACAGTGTTAGGAGGGTTAAAAACAACTCCCCACTAAAAGCAAATTAGCCTTCATGGCTGTTGCGCTGCGACTTTGATTCGGTTTACCTTTTCTAATGTTACTTCTCTGCAGGAGACCGTTTTATGGAAAAGCAATCTGAAGCAGCTCCCGTGAACGAGACATTGAAGTATAATCCCGCGCACAACACGTTGCCCTGATGCGAAAGCAAAAAGAGAGAGAGAGAGAGAGAGAGAGAGAGAGAGAGAGAGAGAGGAGATTACCTTGTAAAAGTCAGATGTGTTTGTGGGAGAGAGTCTGCAGGTTGACCTGGACGGGATACATGAACGCGTCTGCCTCGGCTGTATCTGGGAAACAAACACAGACCCAACATGCCAAGGTTACTTCACAGCTGTGAGGTTTTCCCGGTCATGATCATGATCACGGTTCACACCGTCTAACTGTATGCACACATCAATGTATCGAACTGTGAGTGATCCTCATAGCTCATTTTGATGCGAGCACAGGAGTGCGTGGGAAACATGAGATTTACAAAGTTTGCACACATACCCTGCTAAGTTACAACACCCACACTCACACACACACACACACACACCCACGAATGCTCACATTCACACAAACACACAGTCAACAAGCCTCCAATTCCCACAGCAGCTGTGGACTCTGCAGACTCTGCTACCCAGTGGCTTACTTTTGAAGATGAATCTCCTGAGCCCCCTAAGGAAAACAGCACTTTGCCAGGGATGTCCAGGAACGTTAACTGTCGCCGTCTCTCTCCATGCTCAGACACTGACGGCTGTGATGGGAAGGCGCGGTGCTCCCACACTGAGGCAGGGTAATTGGCTAGAGATGATGGGCCATAAACATACATCACAGGGGCGGCGAAGCGCCAAGCAGACAGCTAACTAAGACTCGCTTTCTACTGCGTGGCTCTTGTTTGTCGCATGCACACGCATGCGGCCGCATACACACGCTCTGCTCATTGTCTTCCCTTCCCTGGATATTCACGCTCTCTGAACACATCGGCTGGCCCACTGTTATTACAATGGAGAGAGAAAAACCCCGGCGCTCCTTTCATTCAATCTATCACCATAAAACCACGACAGCACACACTGTATATCCTGCGCGGACCTTTTCACTATTTCCTTGGCATCATGACCGTAACCCAGAGGATACTCTCTCCTGCCATTATCATCCACTGATATATAATAGGCACTACCCATTTAAAATGCATCATCACCATAACAGATAGGATGCCCTCTCTCTCACCATTACTACCACCACACAGTGGTGGATAATAGGCTATCCGTTCCTGCAGTGCTATCGCCACGGTGCAGACTTTCCCTCCATTACCATAACACTTCTGTCATAATAAGCAGGGAGAGCCTTCCAGTCATGACCACAGCTCTCGAAGAGGAGGTCAGTCGTGTCAGACTGTTTGCTCACACGCTGGTAATTGGGAGGAATAAGGCGAGGCGAGGAAATAGCGCTGGAGCTACCTTTTCTTTTCAGCCGTTTGGCGTGCGAGGCAGGCGTTTTGCTATGATCCAGCGGCGCCGCTGAACCATTTGACGTGTTTAAAAAAGCAAGGAAATAATAAGTGATTTGGGAAGGAGCGCCAGTTAATTTGGCTTGCACAGTTGCAGCTGTTTGCACCATCTCATGATGCCGTATCATAATGGATATTTCCTAAGATACATCGTGCCCTATTCTGCATTCTCTAATACCGTGACATGGGATGAGGATTTCATCAATAAAATCCACTTCATTCATCTAATCCTCTTTCTTTTTCTGGGCTTTCCAGATTTAGTTTGACAGGTCTTGCATGACCGCTTTTTTTCAGAGACAAGCGCCAACCTAAAGACCCCTTCACTCTCTCAGCAGACTGGAACTTCAAGGGGATGAGTAAAACCGATGGCAGGGAGAGGGAGGGACAAGGGGGGTCCAGGCAATGCGCTCATTATTCAGGAAGACACTCGAGGCCACAGGAAATAGCACACTTCATTTTTCTTGTCAAACTCCGGCTGGCTTAATGGCGTGTTCACAGCAAGTGGTGAGACAAAGGGATGGCGTGGCCCGGCCGAGACGTGGAAGGAGTGCCGATCAAGACAGAGGCTGTCGTCACAGCGGCGGCTACCCCACATTCTTCTCAAAAGTAGACCACCTGCGTCGCTGAAGCTGCTGAATGTGTTACAGCGGCAAATAAATATGTCTCATCTTTCAGAGAGCAAGCAGAGTAGGGCTACCTTTCAAAGAGTAAAATGAAATATGGTCTCAATTATACTCTAACTGTAGAGAGGCGCAGATGTTCCTATTGTTCCTCCCATTCCGCATCCTCCTAAACCTTCCCTCATTATTGCCTTCATTACCGGTGCCATCGATATGCCAGGCGGCCGCCGGAAAACCTGGATGTATCCACAACTCATCATCCAAACACCAATTAATCATCCGCCAAGCAATTACAAACCTTCCACCATACCTTCCATTGATTTCAAACACGGTGATGCGCTCTCCATTTCATTTGTAGACCAGCAGCTCCTGTGGCTGAGGCTATAGCGAGCAGCAGGCCATGCAAAGCAATCTCCTCCCGCTCTATATATCTGCTGGACTGGAACTGTGTTTTGATCAGAGAGATGATGGGGCAGGTGTTTTGGTACGGCTTCATGTCAGTGAGAAGCCTCATTCCGTTGCATTGCAATCTCCAGGCGTGGCAGCGGGCTGCGGTGTCAGACAGCCCCTTTTGTTCGACTCCTAATTGGGGTAATTTATTGTCCTAACAGGCAGAGCAGCTGTGGCTTTACAGCATAGCACCAATTAAATCCAGATGCTGGAATGAAAAGATGGGGCTGAACGTGACTTGGGGACCAATCACTAATATCAACTCAGATCTCCGCGAGATGAATATGACAAGCTGTGATGAGAGATTCTTCTTCAACGCATCGCTATCCCACTGATATTGAAAATATGCAGTTTTGATGAGAATTCATGAAAACAGTCGCAA
>JBCAUF010000032.1:13755325-13770127 GCA_038406115.1 Haemulon aurolineatum
TGGGGGAGCGGTGAGGTAACGTGCTGGTGCCAGAGAGGAAATGAAAATGAGGGTTGAGAGTATGGAGGTGTCAGTGCTGCTCGTCAAACTCCCGGCACGTACAATGAATATTTCACTACTGACACACAATGGCTTCTCGGGTACACCCCTGGAGACAGACAAAGACAAAGAAACAGAAACAAATAGATTCTGTAGATAGCTAGATAGATAGATAGATAGATAGATAGATAGATAGATAGATAGATAGATAGATAGATAGATAGACAGCACCTCTTCTGCCCCCCCTGCTCTCACCCCACATGGATAACTGTCTCAGGCTTCATCTCAAAGCCCTAAATTTCACGAGGCAGGGCTGACAGGAAGAGCTCTCCACAGCTGACAGCACTGGCTTCCTGCACCAACAGGGGCTGTCTGAAAGCTCACCCACATCACACCAGCAGGTAACGCCCAGGACAGACGGACAGACTCACAACACACTGCTTTCAAACACAAAACACACCCAGCACAAACTACATGCAACCCACACATGCACACATGGAGACAATGTGATTCAAAGAGCGCGGACATGCACGTCTGCATGTTGTACAATGACCTGCTGATAATTGGTGCCACGGTCATCACACAAGCTGCCCTGCTAACATTTACTAATTATCACATAATACAAAGTACAGCTGAGACTGATGGAGATGTAGTTAGTAGTATGGAGAAACTGAACTTTTGACATGAGGATGGCACTAAATGACAAGTAGGGAGATCACCAAGTTTATCCTGAGGTCACCATTAGTGTTTGCACAAAATGTCACGGTAATCTACCCTATAGCATTGGGAAAATTCAAAACCACAAATCCAATCTCTTGGTGGCGCTAGAGAAAAAGTCAACGGGATTGATTTTCTGGAAACCATGAACATTCTGTCCTCTGTGCAAAAATGTCAACCTCATGGTGGTCCAAGTTGAGAGGTCAGGGGATCATCAATGTCAGTAGGCTGAGTCCTTTTGTGGACCATGAATGTCTATACCAAATTCAATAGTGATCCATGCAATACTTGTTGAGATATTTCAGTCTGGACCAAAGTGGTGGACTGATAGACCAACAGATCAACATTGTTATCCCTTGAGCAATGCCACTAGTCATCACCTATTCTTAAATTCTTCCTGGACAGCTTTGTAGACGCTTGCCAAAGAACGCTTGGTTAGCTGCCAATGCTGCTTGTAGACAAAGTTTCCCGTCACAGAACAAAAACGTTGGTTTCCTATTCAGCTAAGACATATACAAAATGTACACTGGTCAAAGCAACAGCCTACCTCTACTCAGTGACACCACTTACTACTGAAATAATCACACTCGAGTAATCGGATAGCTGCACCTCTCTGCGGGAGAAGCAAAGCAAGCAGTGTTCAAATTTCATTATTTCAAGCTGCTTGGACAAAAAATTGCTGGATGAACAAAAAATTACTCCTTTACTTCTCTGAACAGAATGTCTTGATTACTTATTACAAAAACATTTTCTGAAGCAAAGCCAACAAACACTGAGCCTATGTTGTGGATGTGATCCATGAGGATCGCCACGGTGTAACTGTTAATTTCTAGGCTCAGACAGAGCTTCTAGAATTTAATTTTCTCCATGGGAAACTTTATTAATTTCATGATTAGGGTATATAATTGACTGAATGTTATCTCACACATGCTGAAGCTATAAAAGTACAAGCCGCAGTCCTGCTCCATGTTACACGCTATGTTGTGATGATTGCCATGTTGTACTGATCAATATGTCTGCATCAGATGAGCTGAGGTTTACAGGGGCAACAGAGGGAGCAGGTCCACTAAAGCAGTAAATCTGACCAGAAGCACTTACTTCCACTGCGTATCCTATGGGCCATTATTGGTGGGTGTGCTCACACATCAAAGTGGCAGGGGTCTTCCAGGCTAAAAAGGAATAAGAAACAAAGGACCATTAAATCACAGTGAGAGGCTGCGCTTCGAGCAACACACACGTGAAACACACTTAAACACTGCGGTATAAGGCCTGTGAAGAGACTTTAGGACCCAAAGAGAAAGATAGAGAGAGAGGAGGAGAGGGAGGGAAAGGGAGCACGACATTGATTTTCCCCCTCTGAAGTGCCAGTTCATCATTCTGTGAGACACACTCTATCGATCCCCCGCCTTTGGTTTGTTTGTAATTTTGGGGGCTCAAAACCGTTCACAAAGATAGATCCTCTTATATGCCACTTGCCTTCGAGATGAAGAATGGAGGGATCAAAGGATGTGTGGAGATGACCTCATTTTGCTAGGTGCTCCTCACTCAGTTTGTTTTTGTGGCCGTGTTTAAAAAAGCAGCTTTATGTTGGACCGATGCGGAAGGAATCCAGCCAACTGAATGTACTGTACCTATAATAATACAAAGCCCAAAGTATTGACATACACCCCCTCTGCTTATTCTGTGAATGTTACATGTCAATTGCATTTGCATTAGTAGATTGTAAGGCTACACATGGTGAGATTCTCGTGAAAACATCCTGATTTTATTTATCACTTAAAGCAACTATGGCTCAACTGTTCCACCCCTTCTGCTGTAAAAAATCTCGCCAACATTAGATCTTTTGCCTTTCTTCTTCTCTTACATCTCCACCATCCTCTGATATCAAGTCAACATGAGCATGTTTGAAGTTTACTCACATCACATTACAAAACTTCTGGACATAGAAGTTCATCTTTAAAGCAATTACAGTACCCCCTGCTGCCATGTGGAGCTGGAAGCAATGTGCAAAGTTGCCAAGTACAGGTTCAACTTAAAACCTCTGATGGTCCTCTGGAAGCTCTTGACTGGATCGTTTCATGTTGGTTGGCTTTACAAGCGGTGTCTTATTTTTGGAACTTTGGCTGCACACTCAAAATCAAAATTCGTTATTGCATACAAAAATGGTGCACAGACATTTATGGTATGTTGGTGCACCATTAAGTTTAACAATTTTTCTGTCCTTGTTGTTCTCTCTAGTATAACCATGAGTTTGTCTTTTCATGTTGATTGACTTATCGGTGATGTTTTCTAACAGTGTCACTGCACTACCAGGAATTTGGGGAAAAATATGTTATGAAACCAGAAAGACAGATGAACCAAAAATGAGACACCGATTGTAAAAAATAAGAGTTTTGCTTTGTAAGTGTAGTTTGAACATTAAAAAAAATACATTGGTCAATAGGGCCTGTGGGCTGTTGGGTGGATTCAGCATGTTTCAGTGGGATAAATACCTCTCTTCTGGAGCAAGCAGAGAGGGTTTTTGCTGCCAATATTAAGTTGGTAAGAGCGTGTTCATCGCAGCCTGTTTTCCACTGTGACCTCCATTGCTTCCAGGAAAACTCTCAACCTGAGAGACAACCACCCACATGCGGCCTTACCTTAACACCTCATCTGCATTTTATCATACCCCCGCTCCCCCTCATATTCAGAGCAACGGAGAGCTATCACCTCAGAATACCTTCAGAGATCTCATGAGAATACATGAAGGTCATCATGCTATAGCACACAATACAGCGAATCTAGAAAAACATCCTTTAACCAGGCTTACACAACGCTGTTCGACAAACAACACAAAACAAACAAACAAACAGAAACACCCACTCATACTCACAAAATAAGACAAAATGTTTGAAGTGCTCCAAAGCAAAACATTATTCATAACGTTCTGTATGTCCAAAATCAAGCTGAGGTTTTGGGGGATTTGTTCGTAATCAATTTCTAATCAATATGCCAAAACATTTTCCACTCTTATCCACATTCATCAGGCTGAATTTATTCATGAGAAAAATAAAATGCATCAAATATGCCCCCTTAAAAATGAAGAAACAAATCTGAAATTGTGGAAGAGATGTGGGCATATTTTTTTTAATGATGATTACTACCCTGTTTCCTTTATGAAAGCAAAAACCTTCTAATGCATTTCACATAGGCCTAAAACATGTATGCATCTCAACTTCATGTCACAACCAGTAAATCCAATAATAAAGAACCTCATCAACTGAAATAAAGAACTTGAAGAGGTTTTTGTGAAGAAAGAAAACAAACAACAGGTTTCTTTTTAGAGAGAAACGATCAGTATCAGAATCAATAGTTTGAGGTCCTTCATGGTGATTGACTGCCGCTAAATATTTACAACCCCTAACTACACACCACAGCAGCTGATTTCATCCTGATCTGCACACATTCAAGATGGGTGACTAATCATTCAAGCTGCGTAGTGATTGGTTGCAACATAAGCCTGCAGATTCTTGGGATTTAGTGGCACATGTTTGAGAGCTACTGTTCAAACAGAAGAAAACAAATCCATCTGGTGCTTTCTATTGTGTACAATTTCCACTCACTGTTCTGGGTTTGTTATCTTGATGCGGCATGTAGGTTAAGAGTCAACACATCCCTACAAACTAAAAGCTGTTGACTCTCTCATTGTCTGTCTCTCCCTCTCTCTCTCCCTCTCTCTCTCTCTCTCTCTTTCTCTCTCTCTGCACAGAAGCTTCTAAAGTGGCAAAGATTTCTTGCAAATGGGCTCATCAGCAAATTAAAATAATATACCCATAAAAGTATTATCTGTCAAACATAGAGGATAAGTGACAGTTGCACAGAGCCCTGAGATGCCATGCGGATATTGAAGCGAATGGTTCTGACAGTTTCACTGTAATGAACCTCCATCCTCACAGTTAACAGCAGTGAAATGACTGACAGCCTCTACACTCTGGGTGGAGGTCATCCATGTGAACTCAGCACCGCATCCTCCAGATGCTCTTGCCATATTTGCTGCCTACAGGCAGTCTATCTGGGGTACTTCTTCATTTCCTTACTCCCCAGGTTTTTAAAATGTCATTTATGTCTAATGGCCGTGCTCATTAGCTGCATCTGAAAAACACACTCTGGTCATTACCAGCTACATTTGCAGTCAGGCTTCATGCCGAATTCTCTTGTTTGAGTCATCCGTCACAGCCCCGTTCCTTGGCAGTTGGCACCACAAATGACGCAAAACGCAAATCTTCTAATTATCTGCAACTATCTTTATCTGCTTACATTGCTAGTGAATGTGTTTTGACAAGGCTGCTTTATCAGTGTAGCGAGAAACCCAATCTGAAACAACATCCATCATGTTGAGGCTGCCAAGGCCACTTGGGGGACTACACAGGCAGTAGCGCGCTAAGAATTGCATTTTACCTTGGTGCGATCCTCTTGTGTATGAGCAAAGTGGGAGAAGGGAGGGTTGTGCATGACTGAGACTGCGATGGAGACAATAGCACTCAATTCTCTTTCATTATTTACTTGTACCCCTGTCAGATATGGACAAATGTTACAAGAAGACTTTGGTATGCTTTAGGAAAAAGTCTAAAGAAACCTCTTCGGTGTCAAGAGGATCAAAAGTTCATTCACTGTCAGGTCTACTTGGAGCAGAAGCACGGCATGCTATTTCTACCACCATACTGCAAAATAAATAACTGCTTTGGAATCACGTCGCCACACTTTTAGATTCTGCATATTTCTTCAGAGGAGCATTGTGTGGGTGTGCAACAGCCTGTCTAAGTAAGAAATAGAGAGGGGGGAGAGGGAGGCGGGTGGTGTTGGCTATCCTTTGTCAACTGCTCAGTGCCATTTAATGGCCTGTAAACCCCTTTGCTGGAGAAAGAACAGGCAATTAGCATACTGAGTGGATTACAAGATTGCTCTGACTCCTGGATTAATGTGTGCACTTAATCTTCTCTTTGCTAAGCGATTCTTGGATATACAGCTATTCAAGGGGAACAAATTTCCCCACCTTCCAAAACACAACATGAAAAGGGGTCTCTTCCATGATGCCTTCAAAACTCAGGTACAGTTTCTTTATGTACAGTTAGGCTGAAATGTCCAAGGCCATCACATGTTAATTCATTTTGATGACCCTTTTCTAAAACTTGCTAGCCCATGGTATAACAAGACCAACCAGCATTGGTGTGCAAGATGGGACACGCTCTAAGCCTCCACAGGACATGTTCCAATGGGTACCCTGCGCTTAAGTTTTGCCCTGATGTGAAGGGATTCAAGGGAAAACTAAGCGGTGATTCAGACTGAAAACAGCACGTTACTACATTGATGGAAGTGTGACGTTACAGGTTCCTGTTAGAAAAAAAAAAGGGGGTTAGGGCGGGGGGCACTCCCTCGCTGGCCCTTTCCTCCCTCTTGTTCTCTGACTGGGAGGGCTGGGTGGAGGGGCCTATCACCTGCCTCTTACCGGTGACCGGTTCTACCTCACACGACCACTGTCAAATTTTGTCGTATTAAACATATAATATCAGTACTCTACCAATATCTACATTATTTTCCCTTCTCCTCACCCCCTGTCTCCTTTCCTGTCTCTCTTTCTCCTTAATCTTTTCACACACAGCACCAATTGTCACACGCCACACCACATACCAAATCGGTTATGTAAATAAATAAATAAATAAATTATGTTTGTCTGTCCTGCACAAGTTGTAATGTCTTTTCTTCACCAATACAAAAAAAAGAAAGGTCCGGCTAGACAGTGTAATACGATCCAAGAAGTCCAGTTGGAATAACAGATTGATGTACTTAAGGGCTTATCAGGCATGAAAATGCTGCATAACAGTTTGTATAATGGTGGCAACTGTTTAATTTTTCACAATTGCTAGTAAAACAATAGAAACACTGTGTTCATGTTTTAATGTAATCTTCTGGGAATTTGTGCTTGTTGCAATTGATGTCCAACAGGATTTAGCAGACAGCAGATATATGTGACGTCAGCATGATTTCAAATGACTGTTCAATCCATCTGCTGATTGTTGGCAATCTTACAATCAATCCGTTAAAGTTTTTATATTTATGTTAAATCATTTGGTAACCGCATGGTCATTATTACAGGTATTTCCCTGAGTGATAGGTCAAAAGTTGTTAAAACTGTGGAAAATTTAGTCGAACTGCAGTCTAATAATACCAATAATGCTTATAATCAGTTATTTCTTGGTGATCTCCATGTGACACCAAACTACATAAATATTAATATCAGAAGCAAAAAAGTGCTATGAAAACTTCTGTCAGTCACTAGAATTTGATTTCCCCACATGGATCCTGATGATGTAGGGTAACAATCATCAAACCCATCCAATCAATGAGTCACATGTCAGCATAATAATCTGCAAAAAATTATTTGTTTAATTCAAAAGGTTTTGCCCAAGTGTTACTTATGTAGATATGTTATTCATAACAAATATAGAAACTGCATGCAGTATTGTGTATATGTGTGTCTCACATACAGATGTGATACAAATCATATCTACTTATCATATACTTTATCAGACTGCACCCAAAAGTTACTGTAAAATATGTTTTTAAAAAAAGAGTCAAAATCATTAACATGTTTTTGAATAATTCTGAAAAAAAAACGGTCTTTTAATTTTTCTGTTTATTAAAAAGGTAATATTGCTTGTAGAAAAAAATCCAAGCCTAATCTCTGGTCTTTCACTGTTTTATAGGAAAAGTGGAAAAATCATCATAAAAAATTTGATCTTTTTCTACAATAAAACATTAATTGACAGGCACAATAAGCAGAATTTCCTTTTCTCATCTCGATATCATATATTTAATCATTGTAGATATTGTTCTGGCCCTAATCTACACACTAAATTGATCATATTGTGCCACAGTCTGAGTGCCTTACCACCAGTGATACCTGGGTACACCCTGTATCTGCTTGCCAAAAATGCTCCTCTGGTTCACCTAAGCTGCCTTGAGATCAAATAAAATTTGCTCTTCGCTTACAGCGAGGCAGGTAGAGCGTAGAGCAGACACAGAGGCAAAGTGCAGTGCAGATATGTCATCAAAAAGTAAGCTAACTTTAACACAGGATTTAGCCTGTTCACAATCCTGATAGCCAAGAGTTTTTTTCTCCCATCACTCTCTACCTTCTCTACCTGCATGTTTAGCATCTATGTCGCATATAGATGTATTTCTCAGTCATTTTGGCTGAACTTTGAGTGGTCGATGGCAACCAAATTATAATAACGTGAAATAATTTGAACTTTACCAACGCAGTCTTGGATGGGCCCCTGCACTTGCCCCATAGGAGGACAACAGCACGATCAGTACAGAGGTTTGAAATAAGGCAAAATCAAACCCTAAGCCTGCAAACGGAGGTCGCTTTATTTCCCCTTGACACCACTGTGTACCAATGGACGCCGTGCCTGACCATCAACTTCCTCAGAATCTATTATTTCGTGTCCTTGAACATAAAAGTCAAGCATTTGCCAAGTCTCTGACGCACAACTATGCCACACACCACACCATCTCCTTGATTGCTATCCTGTGACTATCTGTACTCGATATGATAAACTTAGGACTGCACTCCGTAGCTCCCCAAACTCTGGCTTCATCTGCTATCTCTGCCATCGTTCCTGAATCACTATACCTATTCGCTGGCTTTGATATGATCTTTAATCCACGGCTCCCTACCTCACCCCTGAATCTTTCACCCAGAGTGTCAGCCCAGAAATGAAAAGCGCTGATAACTTTGCACAACTATTGCTCAGTGCCAAGGTAAGGTGTCTTAAAAAGGCAACCTCAGCTTCACCTATCCCACATTCAGGAACACATACAAACTCAAAGGTGTGCACACTGGAAGATAAAACAGTCTCAAAGCCAGATATTCATTAATTCACATCGGATATTTTCCGAAAAAAAAACAACTTCTGAACACTTACTGATGCTTACTTCTAATATATTGCAGATGGTTCCCTTATGCCAATGAGCCAACATGTGTAAACATTAAAAAAAAGAAGCTTAGGACAGCTTGTTTGTGTGGCAGAACTTGTGTGAAAATAGACTCAGGAGCAATAACAGAATGCATGGCTCCCTTCCTCTAAATATCAACACAGATTACCATCTTCGCAGCAATTCTCTGCCTCCATCCGCGCAGATAAAAGGCTTTCAGGATGCACTCCTTCAAAAAACTAAAGTGCTGATTCACTGCATTGTGTCAAAAGAGAACAGATGGTTGAGGCATACCTTCGCTGTCCATTGAGATGAGCGCTCAGTGTTCCAAAGGCTAGAACGGCGTGCCTAAGCTACGGAGTGCTTTTGCTATATATCAGGCTTCGCTCCCGAGTCATTTTTGGTGGCTAAAAGCTGCAGAAACAGAGTGAGTATAGGAATGAGAAAGAGAGAGAAAGCCTGGATCCCTGGACACATTAAGAATGCGTTTTCTCCTAAGAAATCAATAATGTCTCATTGCCTTGAAGATCGCCAGGAATGCCATCGCTTTCAATTTATTCATTCATTCTTCTCAATGAACAGACAGCGGTGATCCAGTGTTTTCCATCCCATCAGCCCTCCTTCTCCCTTCTGGTCTTTCTCGTACGAGGTTCTTCTAACTTGTTAAGAGCTCTTCTCTGCTACTTTAACAATGGCATTTGTCTGTGTATAGAAAGATCCCTCTAGTCTGAGACCCTGGAGTCCATCTGCACTTTATTGCATCACACGCGGCGAGGTTCGACACGTTTATTTTTTTCCTCATCAGGCCTTGATTTGCTATGCTGCACTGCGTGATTATTTCCTCCACGCACATCCTCGAGTCTTGCTTCCTGTAAGCACCCAGTTGAGACGAGGAATCATTTCAACCCACCCACTACCCTCCAGCTTCCCCAAAAGCTGCTCATGTTTACCTCCAAGGTGCCCTGTGACTCAGCCGGGTTCAAAGCGGCACCTCTTGCACAGCAGACTTAATATGTCTATTCACTTCCTTTAATTATCAACATTAGCCATAGACCGTGGGAGCATAGAGGCTCTCAGACAGCTGCCACCAGTCCCTGGTCTCTCTTCAAAGAGTGAATGGAGGACATGAAACATCCTCAGACATCACAGACAGCAACAAACCCCCAGCTGTGGGGTAAGCAGTCGAAAAAATTACAGATTGCAGAAGTAACCTGAGGGAATAAATGCTTGTTGCCAGATGTAGTTTTCAAGAATTGGCTGTGATAATATTTCCATCTTGGCGTGCCTGTCAAATCCAGCTGACTGGCTCTTCAGTCTGAGTCATCTCACTACTGTAAATTAGTGAGATTCATCTGTTGGTCTTAGCACTTGGAGAGTAGAGATCCTTTCATAAATTTCTCTGATAATCAACGCATCTGCATCTCACTCTCCAGAACTCGACAGAAATCTTAATTAGACCTTTTTTGGTACCTTATTGGTGATGGTGTGCAGTCGGGGAGTCTCAAGAAGCATGTCAGAGTGTGTGTGTGTGCGCGGACGCGAATCACTTCTGCTGATCGCAACAATAAAACAGAGCTCAATGTGAAGCCCTCACTCAGCAACTTTAATGCTGGCGCCGCGAACAAAGGGGTCAGAGCTTACAGTAATTTTTGTTCCCTCCACATCAATATATGATGCTTCACTGGGGGCAATGAGAACCTGTCCAGAGTTATAAAAGGGATCTGTTTGTATGAGGCAAGCGAACACGCTTTCCGTGCACACCAGACACCTTTCGACCTTCTGACAATGTAGGGCGTGAAGCAGCGAGGCCTTCCCGACTCAATTCTGTGTTCCCTCGCAAAACCACTGAAGTCAGCTCTGGTTTATTACAGCTAATGTACCATCTGCTTCCCAGGGCGACTCCTCATTAAATATGGAGGAGATAAATAACATATCTCACGTCTGCAGCACCGAACCCAAATGTGACCGGTGCTGGTGCGCAGGTGGGGAAGGGGGGGTTGGACTGAGACAGACCTGACAGCTCCTTCTTTATATGAGACAGTCTGTGCAACATGGTGAAAAATCCAAGTAGAAGTTCTTTAAAAGACTGCTGCTCCCTGCAGTCTTGACGGATATTTTTGCATCTAAAGATATCCCAGGGAGCTTGTCACATTTATGTTCCAAACTACAGTAAGATTCAATCAATCAGGGAAGAAGTTTCACTCGCATACGCAAATCAATATTTACTTCCCAGTTTTATCCAGCTTTACTTCAAAATGTTTTGCATTATGAAATCAAAGGTCTACAAGGATGTGATCTTGTAAAATCAAGTCAAGCCAAAAATTGCACGTTTGGCTCATTAAACAGAAGACATAGCAACAGATCTGTACTAATGGATGCTTGTTTTTAAACAACAGAGCAATGAGTAGGTGGACACTTGATCAGCAGACTTCATGTATATAGTGTTTTATCATAAAATGGTTCATATAGTGCCTAAGAATTGTTGAATATTGCTAGTTCTGAGCGGCTGAGGTAACACACTCACTACCTTAATAAACTGGCCACTAATGCAAACCAATCTCTTTTGTTTATCTATTTCCCCAGACAATTAAATTCTCCATTACCATCACCATGTCTTACAAGGACATATGTGCGTGGGTGTGTAGATGTGTGGGTAAGAGAGCAAAATAAATAGCTACTCCCTTGATGCTACTTAATTTTAGCAAGCCACCCAGAATAAGACGCTTTATATAAGCACCTATTTACTATCCAGCACCGCATAGACTGTTTATTGTAAGATAAGCGATGAGACATTCTTTTTTTGTTTGTCTTTTAATTTTTCAAATATTGTTGGAAAAACAGCAGCAGTTAGTCACACTTCTCAACACCGGCTCAAAATGGATAGATAAATAATTCAGCAAGACCTGCCAGACAAAATACATTGGTTTTAAATATACACTGGACCACAGTGTTCTGGTTCTTCTGAAGGACAAACACTTTTTTTAATTTTTTTTTTTAAGTTCAGTCCCTAAGCTCAAGCACTGTGGAACTGAGGAATGGCTCTTTCATCTAATTTTGAGGGTTGTGCAGGTGCTACTGGATGTTTTCTTAGCTGCAACTTTGTTTGTTCAACCAGCCCAATCATTCATTTTTATTGCTGGATACATTTAGAATAGGGCTAAGTTTAGACTTAATCATGCAGTGTGCAATTCCTCCAATTTCTCATTTGGCCATTGTGGATAAAATTCAATGGTAGCAGACAAGTGATGCAACATGCCTTATTTTCTCACGCAGAGAACATAGGTTGCAACATATCCACAACATAACCAAAACACTATGCTTTATTCCATCACATGAAAGCAGCAGGACAAAGGTTATACCTCCAAGCTGTGTTAGTAGGTACATAACATCAACCCGCACAGATCCCGAGAGGTTCTTCAGTGCAGATGACATTAGAAATTATGCTGCAAGACCACAATATTTATGCAAGATACAGTGCAAGTTGAGCAGCATCAGCCTTCAGGTGAGTTTAATTAGACAGAAATTGGAAGGTTTCTTCTTCATATCTATTGTAAGCATGGTTGGAATTTTGTGTTTAAACTCTCCCCAAAAGTGCTCAACTGTAGATGTTGTGCAACTTGATCCTTGTGAAACTATTCAGACCTTCAAGTGGTGTTCTGCTGACAGAGTTAAAAGAGCCCACTGATATGGTACTTGAACTTTTGTGAGTGGAAATTTCAAGCACATTTGAGTTGTGACATACGCATTAGTAAGTTTTTATGTTCTTTTGTGTCTGTCTTTTCTCAGGGTTAAACAAAACATTAAAGGAGAAGTTCCGTTTTTTGGTGCAACTTGATGTCATTTGGACGCTATTTAGATCCATTTGAGATCTGCATATATCTATATAATGGGAGAGATAGTAGCATGGATAATGCAGCCTCTAAATTAGGCATTACTCGCAAAACTCGTTCATTTCACCGATTCACCAAAACTTTAGGGGTGAGTAAATCAACGTATTTTATGCTAGAAATGAGGTCCAGGTTGCAGAAAACGGCACGTCTCCTTTAAATTTGTTTTTTTTTAAAAAGGGAAATGGAACACGTATTCATTTTTATTGTCACTAGCCCAGTGGCAATGCACTCATTACCACAACTTCACTACCAAGCATATTATTGCCTTTATTTTTTATGTTGAAACTACAACAAGTTTTAAAGTCGTGTGTGTGTGTGTGTGTTACAGTGAGAAGCCTCTTCTACCCATGCTCCACAAATGTACTTTTCAGTGCAATATCATCATTTCTAACTAATCATGTCATCTTCACATACACCATTGTGTTGTCATTTGCATCCAGAGGCACTGTAGTTATTTCATAAGAGTTTGGGACACCAGAACCTTGTGAAATAATAACCGTGTGCAAAGTGCTTGTGAGCAAAGCTGCTTGAATGTAGCAGTGACTGCTCCTGTGTGCCCCTCTCTGCCCTGAAGCCTGAAAAAGAAATAATTTCCTGGCCAGCCTTCCCAGTTAAATACAGGCTAAAAGGGGAGTAAAATTGCCAACTATAATGCGCAGGAAAATTGTCATGCCTCAGCATAAAAAAGATAGGGAGTCCTTATTGCACTGAAATACTTGTCAGTCTATGACAGTACACTGTGCTGAGTTTCCCACCAGATTTAGTACAGCATGTGCTCCACAGTATAGTATGAAATCTAATTAATCAGTGCCGAAGCCACTTGTAGCCCTGCGCATTTCTACCACTTTGCCAAGAAGCAAAAATAGCTCATGCACAATAGAGCTATTAATGGCCAATTTCACTTTGAGTCTCATATTATTACTTGCAGGATGTTTGACTAGAAAAAGTTTCAATATCGCTTTAGCACTCATGGTCAAGCTCTCATGTTTCCACAATCACATGTCGCGATGTACCAAAGTCATAAATTCTGCTGAGATGCTGTCAAAATGTTTATTCTCTGCACTTTTCTCAGAGGTATTTACTCTCTGCGGTGCCAATGAGAATACTGCGAGCCGAAAAGACCTCCCTGGAGATTTTTTTTTTCTTGCCTGTTCCAGTGGACACGTTGGAGAGCTCTTTGCAGATGGACACATGCTGTGCACCCTCCTCATGAAAACACCACAGGCAACATTTGGGAGGCACACTGTACAGGCAGGAGGCTTTACTGAAAGCTCAAACAGCAAAGGCTGCTGAAGTCAGCTTCTGGCACGATGAGACAAAGCTGACAACTCATTATACATGCAGCTTTCACTGTCCATAGTCTGCCACTATCTCTCCGCATCTTCCTTTGTCTTTGCTTTTATATTTCTCAGAGTTATAGCATGCTGCATTTTCTAACTGTTTGCCTATATAATTCCCTGATGCAAAGTAATGAATGTAATGATTTTTAAATAAATAAATGCACTTTTTCAGGGCTGGTTCCTGAAGAAACAGACTTATTTTTTGATGATGTGCCACCCTGCTGTTCTGCTCATTTATGATCTAAGAAGTCATGTGTTACCATCCTCCAGCTTTGTTGTGACTTTCAAACTCACTATGCAACCGTGACGACCCTTTGGCCCACGGACAGCTCCAGAGCTGGGTGACCCTAATTACGGTGTTGGCTTTGCTGCCAAACCATCTCATTGGAAACCAGCCACAGCTTCGGCGACCCCGGCATACGAGCTGTTCCCAATGGAAAGCAATTTAATGCTTGGCTGCTCAAAGAACAAAATATATGCAGCACAAGAAATCCCTTAGATAAATTAGAGCGGGCAAGCGGACTCTGTAAGAGCCTTATCTGAAGCCTGATGAGCCACCTGTCACCTTAGAGGTGACATGAAACCTCAACGTGGCAGGAAGCAGTCAAGTTCTGTCACCATGCAGCAGGAACCAAGTTTCCCTGCTGGCAAACTGCTAGGAAAAGAGCAGTGCACCAGCAGCTCATGAAGGGCTATTGACAAATAGAGCACCCATGTGGAGAACTGTACAGTACAGTGAAGTTCCAACTTTTCAACCTCACCAATTTAGGATTGTTCACCTTTTGATTGTTAGCCCTTTTGACCAAGCAGTCTCAGGAACAACAATCAACCTATTCAGT
>JBCAUF010000032.1:13776147-13793632 GCA_038406115.1 Haemulon aurolineatum
CGCCATCGCCATACTGCTTCCATATCGCTGCCTGTTCATTCAGCCCCACCACCACCCCAGCATCCACCTGCAGGCTCAGACGGGGGGTTGCATATGTATTGCTCATCACTCCCAAATCCTATGTATACATACTTGCAGGGTGATGAGGTCGGAGCCTAGACGCCAATCTCAAGTTATGTTCTGCTCTAAATAAACAATTGAACGTGAGTTGTCTGACTGAACTTGTCTTCTTAATTCCAGTCCCATATTTCAATTACAGTGCTAATTTAACAGTCAGGTACGACAAATTACCAAACACAAGTTTGAGCTGTGTAGCTGTGTAACTTGAGGTGCACAAGGTTGTGGAAGGGGTCAGCCATGCTGTGTTGAAGAGTTCTTCTTTGTTGTTCAGGTTGTGCTGTGCTTGGAGATCATTTGCTCAATTAGTGATAGTAAAAACAGGAGAGTGTGATTTGGTCCTCTAGGCAGCAGGTGACTGCACAAAGTCAAGATGTGAAGAAAGGGTCACACTGTTTTGTAGCACAGTACATGCTATTACAATTGGTTGCAGGGCATCCGTAGATGAAATTAGATTTTTTTTTAGGACACAAAGGAATCCTGAAATTAATGTTTTTGTTTGTTTTGCTGTTTTCTCTGAAAGTGTTGTATCAGTCTTGTTCAGCGGATGATAGGCTTCCGTCAGGTGAGGCTGAGTAGGTAATGTGATCTAAAGGAGTGCAGGTCATGGCTTGCTGTGAGGCAGCGGGCACGAGCTTTTGATTTCTTTCTGTTTCCCAGTGTTCAGTTGTTTTGTTCAATGTCCTGGGGTTTGTGCTTTCCTATTTCATAAACATTTTTGTTAATAAACACCACCCTCTTCATGCCTGGACTGCTGCCCACAGTGCTGCCCTTTAAGTTCTCCAGTGCCAACGAACATCTGCTGCCCTTTAGCTTAGAGTTGCACCATTACACAGATGATCCAAAAAATACTGCGTGACTTCAAGTGACAGTCGGTGGATTAAACATACAAAAATTTAATGCATCATTGATTGACAAAATTGAGTGCAGTTGAGAGTTTCTTGATTATTTGATGAAAAGGAAATTATTTACCAACTTATGATAATTGATTAATGGCCATTAGAGGTAATTTTTCAAGAGAAAATACTCAATCAAATGTGAGAAATGACTATTTTTCTCAATTTTATTTTGTTGGTTTTTGGACAAATTTTGAAAACATGACTTTGCTGTCTGTTGATGGGTGTCTTTCTCTATTTTCTGATATTTCATAGATAAAACGATCAGAAAAGGATTGCTCAATTGATCAACGATGAAAATAACTGCTGGTTGAAATCAAGCAGACAAGAAAGAAAGAATGATTTCTCTCTCTCAGAATGGCTCAGTGTGTTTAGAAAAGCTATATTTCCACTACCTTTGATGTTAATCCAGGCTACACTCAACATTCAAGGTCTAACAGAGCACAACATACATGAAACATGCATTATAGTACAGTGACTGTTGTGGCAATGACTTTCAGACAGTTACAATATTCTGCCTGAAGGACAGCAGTGACTTGTGCAGCCTTTGCTGAGTTATGAAGCCAAGTACATATTTCTCCCTCCTTGAAAAACTGGAAAGAGAATTTCGAGTTCATCCAGCCTGAGCAGAACTGAATTTCTACTCATTTCTGACTCACATATGTTTTCCTTTGGGCTAGTTTCAACCAACATTTGTGAGCATGAGCAACTCTCCCTCAGCCCAGTTACAGAATAACCAAGCTTGTATTGTGTGATGTCATCAAAAGGCATGACCCACAGCTCTACAACTGACTACAGTTTGGAGACCAAACATTTGTTTGAGCCTTCAACCCCAAAAAAGGCATTTTTCCTTTTCTTTTGCAAAGGATTTAAACTAAAAAATATCTTGGGTGCCATCAGAAGGCAATCAGAATGCAGGGAGCACAGTCCAAGAGCGGTGGCTCGCAGGCTAAGTATCAATTCCTGCTATGTTACCATAGAAAACCCATCCAAAATGTGGCACATTGAACCGAGGTTGAATTGAAATCACCACCGGTACACTCAGTAATGCTGCAAATGCTTTGTGCGTCACGGCTGCATTTTGTTTTTTCAGGGTGATTGCTACATTCAGAGTCACCCCCTTTTAAAATCTTTTTTCTCATTCACATGGGGCTCTCTCAGGAACTGGCATGAATTTTTACAAGAAACCATACTGACGTGGGTCATTGGAAAAGACATTTGGGTTCCATTAATTCAATGGAAAATGCGTTCTGTTTTAGCACACAAACACCCTCTAACCATAGCACCATTTCCTGCAAATGATGGACACACACCTCTGCCTATCCTTTTCCTCTCCAATCTCCTCCCTGTCTCCTTTTTCTATTCATCTATCGGTGCTTGGCTCTGGTCACCGCATATCAGGTCTGGGCACAGGCTAATCGTGCGTCCCACAGGCTCAGCAGGACTCCAGCAATCTGAGGGCAGCACATTACCCCAGACATACTTTAGTGTGGCACAGCAGCCTGAATGCCATGTCCACAGAGAGAGAGACAGGGAGAGAGAGCGAAACCACTGGCGTTTGGCCCATCGTCTGCTTTCAGCAGGTTTCTGGCTCTGTGAATTCATTTTGCACCACTAATGATGTCCTTTCGCAAGCCACGATCCATCCAAGATCTTTTGGATAGCCATAGGGAGCATATACGCGTTAGAGGTCATGAATAACCTGTTTGCTACAGAATAAGCCTCGAATTTCCATTTGGAGATGTGGTAAAGATTCCAGTGAGAGACTATTAGGTGAAGCTTTCAATTCAGACATGACTTCGCACTAAAAACACAAACGTGTAGAAGCAGGACCGCATTAAAGTTTGATGAACTAGGTCATGAAATATGAAAGCGCTGATAAAGTGGATGTTAATAGGTTGCCTATGGCTGGACCAAGCCATGTAAGTGAGGTGAACCTCCCTCCTGCAGGAACGACTTGTTAAAAACACAAGTGGTTGAGTGAGTGTGTGTATGTGTGTGTAAAATGGTGCTCATGATGAAACAAAACTGTATAAAACTGTATTTTTACAAGCTCCACAGAAAGCAACAGATGTGTCAGTAAAAATGGATAGTCATTATCCACTTACCTATTAAAGTGGTTTTCTTTTTCATTTTAAGAGCTTTAAACTCTAGGTCCTCCAAATTCACAATACACAGATGCAAACATACACAATTATAATTTTACATTCACTATTAAAATTTAATCAATAATGTTTCACTGAAGACTTAAATTGTCTTTGGTGTTATCTGTGCTTACATTGAATTCTGTTTTTCACTTTGTATCTCTGTATCCTCTATTTGTGTCAGAGACATAAGGGGATGCTTGGACATCTGGGTGAGGTTGACTGAGCCGACTTGAGTTCCATATGGAATCCATTTAACAGATTCCAACTGGTTGTTTTGAAGATAAGTCCATCAGTCCATCAAATCACAATTCATATCATTTCACATCACTGTTTATGGAATATTTTTGGATTTTTGACTAAGGACTAGGGAGTGCAAACCATTCACCAGGCAACATATAGGGGTTTCGGATCTTGTGTTGGAAAGTTAACATTTAGCTACTTAAATATACAAACCAAAACATTACTCAATGAATTAGTAAAAAAATAAATAATCACATAACTGAAACAAATATTTCCTCCTGTTCCCCCCAAAAGAAAAATGCAATTTTGAGCAACATATCCCAGAACTATTGTCCTGTCATTTTGACAAGAACTGGATGAGTGAACCACCCTGGATGTCGTGTAATTGTCATGAAAAATAAACCATCCATCTGTCAGTATTTGGAATTTTCAATGCCTGTCATCTAGCATGGACACAGGAGGCTATAGCCCCTTCTACTGTAGCATGAAGTGTAGCAGTTAACACCCTTGACAGGTTGGCAGCCGATCACACGACTAACACAGACAGACAGACAACATATTCATACCAATTTGTGTTTTGTGTCTCCAGTTTTGAACTCAGAGGAAACCCACATGGACAAGGGGAGATCATGCAAACTCTACAAATGCAGATCCCAGTCAGCCAGCCAGTTTGAAATAAGGAGGTTCAAAGTTTACGCAGTGAGCTGATGTGCCGTCCCGTATTTAACTGTTTTTTGAGTGGAAATAGTATATTTGTAATGCTGTTAGGAGCATGCTCCCACTACTTTAAAAGGTCGATGCTATTATTACAGCACCAACATTTTTTACAACACTTGAGCTGATTCAATCAATACTCTTACTGGGTACTTGAGCAGGAATTAAAATGTAATAGTATTAGAGTGAGTCTCACTTCAAAATAAAGGCATCATTTCAGCATAATATTCGAACCCACTTTGAGCACAGAGAATGTGAGAGATGAATAACATGTTTCTGTTGCTCTTTTGAGAGTGACAAGAGAAAGGCGGAACTTGAAAAGAGGCTGGGAGTGCTAATGAGCCTTATTTTAAGAACACAACACAGCCATGAATATTTAACAGCGCGTCTCCTTGATGAAGCACCAAAATAAAAAGTCTGACGAATTTACCGTTCGGAGTGAAAAATGGTCGGTGTAAAGCTGCTGCTGCCAAGATCCTTCTGTACAATGTTATTGTAAAATAATAATGCTTTCTATAGAACAACCTCTAAATTTTTGTAATATTGCAAAAGGCAATTTTGACATCCCAATTGCCCAGGAAACACATATACTGGTAAAACTCTGACACAAAGCAACTTTTAAAAATCCAACAAAATCCATGCCTTTAAGACTGCTGTGTGCTTCAAATAAGTCGACCATCAACTCGACCATCTACATTTCTCCATCACTGCAAACGACACTTTGTTATTCATGAGCAATGATGGATACGCAAATAAACTTTCTCCACACGTCTAAAGGGGACAAGTTAAAGGTAGTCTGGAAGAGATCCTGCAAGGTGCTAAGTCCCATGGACTCACTTTGTTGCTAGGCAACAGCAAGGGCACTGGTCCTTTTTCAGGAAAACAACTTCGCTGTCCAAAATAAATAAAGATAGAAGGTACACACCATGAACCTCTTGAGCGGGGTTAAGTCGCTGGGAATAACACTCAGCAAACATCAAGTAGTGTGGCTGCAAAGGCCAAAGAGTTGTTTATGTTTGGTAATTACATTCTTTACTCTCAGGACGCAAAGAAACATACAGCATATCTATGACTCTCAAAAGGTTTACAGAGTGAGAAAAGGCTATTTTGAAGCTTACAGACACCTAATGAAGGTTAAATTGTGAATTGGTTAACTTAATTATGTTTTGTTATAGAAAATATGAATATCAGTTTTTCCAAAATAATTAGAGGTCATATTTTTAGGCCCTGTGAACACACCAAAAATTGGAAAAAGTATGTACGTAAATGCCGTATGCGGCCACATCCTTGATTTTCATAAATAACATGCACAAACACCCTCAGAACAGATCAAAAGGCTACTAGGCTACTAACAACAGTAAGTAGGACTCCTTATCAAAGGAGGCTGGCTTTATCTCATTAAAGCAGGCGAGAAAGGAGGGGAGAAAGCTCTGGTTCCAAAGGGAAATGAAACAGTTTTGCCTGTATTTGCTTTGTTATTTAGCTAGAACAGCTCAAATTAATTACTCTCATCTTCCTCACTCTATTCATTACTCTAGCTGTAAACACATTAGTCAAATGAAATGTCTGTGAGCACACCTGGCTTTCTTATCTACCATGCTGTAGACGACAAGGTGGTTCAGCTTTCCAGCGTGCTGCAAGCAGAGTATTAAAGAAACCCAGTGCCATTTATGGGATATGGTACCTGCTGCCTCTTCTACCGATAGCTGCCTCCCAGGAAGCCTTAATGTATGAGATTTGTCAGTGTCAATTTCCCAGCTAATCTCTCTGGTCCACCTCGCTGCTGCCTCTGCCGCCCATTCATTCTGCTGCTCTGTCTCTACCTGCTCACACTATTCTGCGTAGGATGCAAAGGCAACGGGAAGCCGGGGAATAGGAAATACATCTGAGGCAGCTGATGCTGTAGTGGGACCCTGCATGTGCAGTCAGTATGGCTGATACACATCCATGGAAAACGGTGCTGGCTCCATCCAAACGTATTTATGCCTCTGGTCAACAGTGGCACACAATTATGACACACCCCGATATGTCAGACCATTTATCCAACAATAATACCTTGAAATACTAAGTATGGCTGAGCATACTGAATATTTGACTTTCTGAAAAACAAAGTTTCTTGATTGTTTACAATATGATGAACTTGCAAAGAAATACAGGAATGTGAAGCCTACACTATGATCACACTTGAAATGTATTGCATTTTTAATTAAAAGATATTCAGACATTTGTTAAGAAGCCGAGAGCTGTTTTTTAATGTATTTTATGTCTCTAGGAATCCAGACGTTTCATGCCGAAGTCCTGTTCGCTTCTGAGTACAGCTCAGAAAATGTTTCTGCTGCTGAGAGTGAAAAGAGAAATGTGGAGAAAATACAAATGAGCTGCTGATTATGCATTTACTCTCAAATAATTATCTGTGAAGTTGTTTTTTGCGTAATGATATTTTTTAAAACCTGAATTTCACCTGCATCTTTTTAATACAGTACCTCTTTTTCATTGGTGGGAAGCCAGTGAGTGATCATGTCATTACACATTTTGGCACACTGTCCAGAGTCGAGTTAAGAGACAACAGAAGTAGATTCCATGTGGTTCTAAAGATTAAGATTTTTGTGTTTTTCATGTTGTTTCAAAAACATTTTACATCTTGTGAATGAAAACCAAAAGATTCATGCTTAGACAAAAATGTGACATATAATGTGGGGACACATAATAAATGCATAAATGGATGGCAGACATGAGTGACATTGCAACAAGGTAATGCAGAGTGCTTTTTCCAAACCGCAGCTCAACCCAAACACTCTCAGAGAGAGCTCAGAGTGCTATTAACCAAGTTCAGCCACAGTGACATTCAACACTCTGAGACACAAAGGAGGGATAAACTGCTAATCAATACAGAAAGAAAAGCTTTTTGTTACAAATGTATTACTCTGGCTCCTGAAGAGCTAACGTGTTATTTTAACAGTGTCAAAAAAAAAAACAGCATTACTCAAGAAAAAAGGAAGTATATGTTTCAGCCCCAGACGAGAATTTGGCAGGCAAGGAGGTGTAATTTGCCTTAAGTTCTGCAGTGGGCAAAATGCAAATTTAGGCTACATTAAGGAGGCCCATGTTCTCTGCTCATTACTGTTGGAGGCTGGCAAACCGCAAAGCCTCCTGGCCAATAACATTACAACATCACTTAATTAAAATAATTCTGCAAAAAACTAAATGAAGACCTTGACTTTCATTAGCTTCAGACTTCAATGGATGACATTCAAACTTTACCAATGAGAAATGAAAAGTTGGCTGAAGGTGTTCCGAGTATGATTGTAGCTATTTTAAGACAGAAACTATTCTCCAGTTTTTTGGCATTTTTAGTGTTGATCACATATTTCTTGTTTGGTATGTTTCCTGCTGTGATCTGTCCTATCAAAGGGAGGCACAAACTTGCTTTCACAGCTTTAGCTTGTCAGAGAATATGTGTTATGTTGGAATTTCTTTGGTGTATTTCAATGTATTGAAACATTTCCACCAAAATACGCTCCCACAAGCAGCCAGCAATTTAATGGTATGTTCATTGGATATTTCTTCTGTGTACATTATGTTAATGGTTTGTTTATAAAATAGTAATGCTTGATTTAATGACATGCCTTATTATGCAGTTTTTAGTCCCTGTATAAAATAAAAATATCTAAATATTGGCATTGAAAACAACAGCTGAAGTGAAAAATAAAGGACATTCCACTCCGGAGCATTTAACAGGACCAAGCAATGCTAGTATACAGCAGTGGTTTTCACCTGAAACAAGTATGTTGATCGCCTGGCTGTTGTTTTTTTCATTAGGAACCAGGGTGGATTGAAGTAAATTTTCAACTGATGATGTGCTGGTCTAGTAAAGGTTTGCTGGAACAACCTAGATGGGATGATTGATACTCGTGCCTGTACAGCAAATATGAAGTTAAAGCCAGCAGATTATCTTAATAAAATGACTGGAAACAGGAAAAAAAGCTAGCCTGCCTCAGAGCCAACATGAAAGCGGTATCAATCTTCACATTTAACTATCCGCATGAAAGTGAGAAGATTCCCCTAAATGTTGAACCAGTCCTTTGATTTTTAGGTCTGTGGTGCCATTAAAAAATGCAGTGAAAAGCTGCATTTGCACTGGAGCAGTGGCAAGACATCACTGGAAATGTGAATGTGTGTGTTGCATTTTTTTCTTTCTCACCTTGACTTTAATCATTCATCTGCCATTCCATTAAGTTCTTTAGGAACTTGGGCTTCATATGTCCAGGCTCACTGCAGTGTGTCAGCTATGAAACACAAAGAGGACACAAGGTCACACAACATGGTACATAGCAAGTACTGAAATCTGAAAAATGCATAATTTTAAGAATAACTTCAGTCAATTAAAATATGTTGCTATAGGAAACCACAGTGTGGGTTAAGACTTTACCACCACATTTAGGCAATAATCACAGGATTGTGTCTTGATGGAATTATCATTCTGTAGTATTGTTAAGTAAAATTCAAGGCAAAGTGTAATTAAAAACTGCTTTTTGTGAGCGAGTTTTGTTTGATGTTGGGTAAATACTGAAACACACATTATTCACAAAACATTTGTACATATATGCATTTATATACGGTATGTATAAAATATATATGATTTGCAAATGTTTGTCAAATTTGGTGAAAAATGACAATGGAAACATTATATTGTGAACATCACTGTAGTATTTTAATAGCTGTCTGCTACTTTCCATTTAAATACAAAATGATGGAAATACATTAAGCAGGTTAACAAATGCAGCATCCTAAAGGTTAAAAACTGTGGGATAAATTCACATTCCCCTCCACTCTCTGGTTCATCATTTTTGCTTCATCTTTAAATGTCGGAATTCATGCTTTACAATAAAATCTGACGCCTTGTCTGAGCTTAATTGTTGAAGGTTGCAGTGAAATGAGGCTTTGATGGCCACTTCTCTTGTCTTTATACTCCTATATGGGTTATTAAAGCCTAGCACTGTTCATAATATCTGACCTGTCAATCTGATTCCTTCAGCTGAGGACAAATTGTGATTAAAGTAAATGAAAGTCATCAGCTACTCATCAAGAATATAGTACCACAATGTCCGTTTAGAAATGCACGGCTGTAATGTGTCCAAAAATACCTAAAACTATGTGTGAACAGTGACTTCCTGCAGCCCGGTTTTATTCCATAATTTGGAAATCTTTCTCTGTATGGCACATTGATTTACATCCCACTAAGCATAAGGCCATCAATTTTCTGCATATGACATTATGGCTCGTTCAAGGCTGTCTGGGGAGAAATTATCATGCTCGATGATGTCGATGAGTTAAACCCATAGAACAGATGCACGCCTGATGTTGAATTCAAAGCACAATGAAACATTTCACTTCAAAGCACAGCAGAGTCTCCTGAGACCAACTGCGAAAGGTACAGAGCAGCGTTAGGCATAATTCTGGAAATGCTCTGTAATTCAAAGGAATCAGTTTAACAGGAACGTTAATTACATACTGCCCAAGCTGTTCTGATGAACATGATGTGTGACGGAAAAATGCTGTATATTATTTTATGTTTGAAATGTTTGAAATTTTTTTAACTTGGAAAAACTCCACCCTCAGTCTTATAAATGCACTGAATGAACTCAAAACTGTAAATGTTTTCACCCAACAATAATATGTAAAATAGCTACAGAAGTCCACTTTTCTGCCCTCCAAAGCCAAAATTAAAGAGTGAAAGTATTGGATTGGGACAAGCCAAATGTGCTGTTGAGTGTATATTACAAATAATAAATTTCCAAGTGCATATGTTCTGCCATTGTGTTTTTCCTCGTTTAATCTTCATTGTTGAGATGGTCATAAAAACACTGAAGCTTTGTGCTGTACATTATCATATAATAATGTCACTAAACTGCTGTGGGAATCATTTTAATGGGCAAAACAAGAGTTTTACAGTGAAGTCCTGAGCCACATTCAAACTAATGTAACAATAAGACTGGACCGCCGTAATAAACCAAACACAGGCCTAATAGCTGACCCTGGAGACTTGATGATGCCGTTTGTGTAACCCATTATAACAACGCTGGCAGTAAAAGCCATCATAACAGCAAAACTTCAGCATAATGACTCTGGATGACTGTGAACAACATGTAAACTAAATGTGTGAAAAGCCACGAGCAGCAGATGAAACACTCAGGAATCATTTCAGTTGCCGTCCAAGCCATTTTCACACAGTGTATGAATTAACATTTAGCTCAGAAAAGGTCACTTTTGCCTTTTCAAGCTGCAGCATTTTTCACTCTCCATAATGAAAAAGCAAATAACTGCAAAGGTGATTAGGATACACTTGACAAAAATTCTTTCCGCAAACTCAAGGTGTATTTCTTGTGGATGTTTCTCTCCTCACAATACCTATGCATGTGTATGACTATTCCATATGTAGTGAACACACCATAAACCTTCCAGGTATTAACATAATAAAAGGGGGAAACATTAACGCAGCATGTTCTGCACTCGTGCTTAATTCCTGTTCACCCTAAAATGGGAGAAAATATTATCAGTGTTGTCGTAAACACAAGTACAAATCCCTGCTGTTGTGGCAGTCATACTGAGAGACTTCTGATGTTTCGCAGCCATTTCCATTCCACTGCCAGCATTTGCATTTGTTTGATTTCCAGCAGCAGTGTGCCGTGCTTCTTTGTGCAACAATACAGACACAAATAAATTAAGATCCATCCTTTCTAGCGGAGATTATTTATCTCCCTACTCAAGCTGTCTGAACTTCGAAAAACACAGCTTCAACTTATTCACTGCCATCCCCAAACCCGTCGCCCACCGCCTTGACAGTAAAGACTACAGTCTGCAGCATGCCTATGTTTTTATAAAATATCAGTCTTATACAACAGCTAATAAAGAATTTGTTTAGCCTACTTTGTTGTGCAGATGCGGAATAAATCATTGTAATGTAATGCATGCCTATAGCTATAACCCTACTGCTAATCCCTCTGCAGAAAATCAATTTTTCACATGGGCTTCTGTGCCCCGTAGGAAGACAAATCACACAACTAGTCAAACCAGCGATCAGAATCAAACAGACTGAAATCAGACGGAGCAGAGCGTTAATACCTTGCATACAATCAGTAACAAGTCGTTTCCAGAATGAGAACATGCCATTTCATTCTCATCAGCCTCTTAAAAAGACAAACATGATATAATTAGGATGATTAAGATGAGCAGAGACTAAAGGCCAACAGTTAACATAGCTGGAGATAATAAAAGGATTAGGGGGTGATTCACTTACAGAAGCTAATGGCATTTTAAAATAGAAAACAGGAATTCATTAGCCGATGTGATTGACAGCTGAATATCTCCAAGTTCAACGGCACGAAAAAAGAAACCGGCAATGGATAAATTCACTCATCAACAGGTCCGCTTGTCCTGAAGGAAAGACCGGAAAAGTCACTTAAAAGTGTCACACAGTCAGGTGAAGAAAGAAAAGAAAAGAAAGGTGCACCTTTAGGAAAAGAGAGAGCAGATCTGCAGTGAGCAGATGAGCGCTGACCCAATCTGACCCACTTCTCCCTGATTTATGGTTTATGGTCCCTCAGCAGACACAGCTTTGTTCTGGGGGGTCATAAATCTCCCGCACCTCGGAGCCGATCAGCTGACCCTCCAATCCTGGCAGCCGCCCTCTTCGCACAGTCCCGTCCGCCGGCTGCAGCCGAGCTCTCAACACAAAGCAGAAATCACCCGAGCCACAAGCGCAGGCAGTTAATCACCGCGAGCAGACAATAGTATGAAATAGAGCCAAGCTGGCCGGGCAGGCGATTCATCGCAATCGCTAAAGCACTCAAACGGGACAGCTGAGGTTTACCTGCTTGGTAACCTCTGCTCTGAGCACGGGGAGTGTTTTCCTAAAAAGTAAAAATGAAGTTCTCACAGTTAGAAATAAAGCAGTAGGAGTGCGGGCAAGGACGACGGGAGCCCCTCACCTCGATGAAAATGCAAACAGGACACAATGACAGAGTTTCGCATTTATGCCTTGAGCCGCGCTGAAAGGGCTAAATGCTGGACTAATTACGCGTTTCACTGGGGTGAATGGGCAGAAGGCAGATTGGCGAGAAGTTGGACCAAAACAAGCGAACGCTGCACGCTGTAGCCCGGCTCGGCAGGTGATCTGCTGCAGCACGGGAAGCACTGTTGTGTCAGAAATTAGTTTTTTTTTTTTTTTGTCTGGATCTGATGCGCTGACACGTCTCTCCGTCAGCGGCGAGAGAGCACTATGAGGAAACGGGGGACTGAAGAGGAGAAGCAGAAGATGGCACACAAAGCAGACGAGGGGTGGGGTGGGGGTGGGGGGGATTTTAATTTGAAAGGGAGGAGAGAAGCAGCGCGAGAGATGGATGCAGCCAAAGAGGCGCCAGATACTCCTCCGCTAAGACATCAGCCTCGGAAGAAACGCGTACGGAGCAGCATGCGGAGAGTGCAAATCGAACTGCTTATGAGCGGAGGAGGAGGAGGAGGAGGAGGAGAAGAGTCGCCTCTTGCAGCGCGGTCACATAAAAAAACCAAAAAAATAAAAAAATAAAAGAAATCAGCACACTCACCTGCCTAAAGCATGTGAACGCATCTCTACGTTCAGTCCTCTTTACCGCGTGTGTGTCGGGAGGGAGCTCTGCCGATGCTCTGCGCACACCACCAGTCTAAATGATCTCCATGACTCATGCGGGAGCAGATAATTGGCTCTCTGAAAAGTGGGATAAACACTCATTGTAAAGGCAGCGAGTAGCCTGGCGATGAGTGTTCTTTTTTTTGTTTGTTTTTGTTTTTTTGTCTTTCCACCCGCGCGCATGGATGTTTTTTTCTCTCGCCCTCTCTCTCCCCCCCCTCCCCTTTACTATGTCTTGTTCATTTTCAACCCCCCCCCCTCCTTTTTCCTCGCAATCCCATCACACCTCCCCCTTATATCCCCCAAAGCACAACTCTCCTCACCAAGGTGCCACTAACAGTTTCTGCAAAGCCGCTTTTTCATTGGTTCCTTCCACCCTGCTCCCCTTCCACTTTCCAGTTTTCCTGTCTTAAAGGAACAATGTACCCCCCCCCCCCCTGCACCACCACCACCTTCCCTCAACCCTGCCCCCCTCCTGCAGCTCACAAAGTGTATCATGATGAGAAGTGTTGGGCAAAACTAATTACAGTTTAGGGTTGGAGCAGCGGGACAGACTTCAATAATTCATGAGCTCAATTTAAGGGGTGACGGCAGATGTGTACCTGAAGAAACGAGGTTCGCAGAAGCGGCGGAATTAGATTTTCGTTGGGCGACACCCTGCCGACGTTGCGTGTGCGTAGCTGGGGATAGAGGTGGCCGGAATAACAGGATATTGAGCAATCTCTGACATTTATCGATCTCCCTCTGCCACCGAGGAAATGCAATGACATCAACAGGTCCCTGGTGCAGCTCGAGGTACGTGGCCTCCAACTGGCACGAACAGGGTAGCCGTATTTTAACGAGAGACTAAAAAGTTAGTTAAACAGAGCAGCGATCTGGCTAAAAGCTGGTGTCAAGGTTGTGTATCACCATGAAAATACACTTCAATAACAGTAATGCTTGTTTTTTGGCCTGAGTTCTACAGACAGCACAAATCCTGTGAGCATTTTTGACCGTTTTTAGAAGCTCTCTTCTCTGCTGTAACTCTGGTTTAATGTTCTGTGAAAACTGACTTTGCAGTCTCGCCGAATAGCGCTGCAGAGTCCAGCTCTTGGTCGGCAGACAGCAGTGGGCTGATTCACTCCTGTGGGCTACAGTCACAGTAGGTGGTACAACTCCTGCCATATGGTGATTTAGCCAGTACCAGTGTCATTTTTGTCCACATCAAACCCACCATCAAAAACTCAGCGCTTCGAGTGAGTCTCCCTGCAGACAGTTTTCAGCATTCATAATAAATGAGACAAAACAAAATCAATATAACAGATTCAAACTGCTGCTAGTGTGAAGAGTTCAAATTTAACATCTTCTCATAAAGCAGGGAGACACATTTTGGACTTCTGCTACATTTTTGTGGTTGAGCATGGTTGAGAATTATGGCAAGTGTTAGTTCAATAAAAAAGGGGATATTTACTGTACATTGTTGTGTGGCTTGTATGTCATATTATTGTTTTACCAGAGCAATATTTTGCCCTCCCCAAAGATGAATTCCAAAGGTCATGACAATTACGAATCTGTTTCTGTTGTTGTTTAAAACTCATTAGCATGTTAAGTTGTAGCATTTTAAGCATTAGGAAACTAATTGTGAAAAAAATAGGTATATATTCCTAATCTAAATAAAAGGTTATTTTTCTAAGAGGTACAGATACAACTGATAATCAATAATAATTGAATTGTTGATTTTCTTTGCTCCTCTATTACAGTAAACTGAATATCTTTGGTTTCTGGATAAAACAAGACATTTGAGCTTTGGGGAACACTGATCAACATTTTTCAACAATTTTAGACATAGACTAAACAACTAATCGATCAATTGAGGAAATAATCTCCAGATTAATCAGCAGTGAAAATAATCGTTATTTGTTAAAACTGATCTTTTATCTTATCCAATTATTAATTTAACCAATATGTACCTGAAAATCTCTATAATCAAAACAATTCCAGTTGTTTTATGAAAGATTATCTTTGTTCTCTCTGTTGATGTCTATGGATAATTGTGATGTTTAGCCTAATTGCAATAATTAATTATTTAAATGTAACCTTTAATTCATAAAAGTGTCAAATTATCACAAATATAGGCAAAAATCTGACAACGGTTGCCACCTTAAACAATTTCCAGAAGTTTTCTGTGACTGAGTTCCAGACATCCAGTGAATCGGCTCCTCCAGCACAATCCAGACCGGTATATTCTGTCTGAGCACCTGTGTTGCCTGAAACTCCAGTGATAAATTAGTGACGACAATGAACAGCTTCAGTCGCAGGTGCATCAACTGTGCTATTTGAATTTTCCTTCCCAGGGCGCCTTGTGCAAATGCTGACTTTCGTAGTTTGCACTTTTGTCAATCTGAGTTTTCAGTTTTCAGTGAGCAGAATTTAATGGCTCACTGAGAACTGTTAACTGTGGGACTGCAGAGGAGTAAATATCAGCACAGACAGCCTCATATTCAGCTGTTTATTGGTAATCCTGGTGACTCCATCAGGGGGGAACAATTGGAAGCAATTATTCATGAAGGTTTCATTGTTTACTGGAGTCTGTTAGAGTTTGATGTACTGCTTTGTACACTGCTCCACTGTTCTACATTTACCACCTGCACACACTGGTGGGGTTTGTGAACAAATCACATGATCTGATTATTAAGAGAATGGGCCACAATAACCTTTCTGCGCAACCAATTAATTTTTGGAAAATCTGACAGTGTAAAATCTACATTTTGAAGACAAAGCTCCAATAGAACTGTAAAATCACGATTCCTCTATTAGAAGTTTCATAAAAGAAACTCCTTGATGAAAATAAATAAATAAATCGAGCCAGCAGGCAGTCTCAGTCGCCTTCAGGTCCACATCTGTAATGTCAACCTTAGCACGTCTCCTCTTGCTGATCAAAGCTGCTCCGTGCCTTCATCAACAGCTGGTGTGAATGTAAAAAAAAAGGGGGGGTGGCAATATGGCATGCTTATGCAACCTATTTCAACCAACCCTCCACCCCATTCTCCAAACAAACACAGCTTGCCTTTGGTCTTTATTTCACTGTCATTGATGCATATTTCATGAGGGAATTCACTGTCTTCCTTTGATTCTTTGGCACTTTGGTGTTGCTGTCTAGAAATCCATTAGCTCCCATTATCATCTCTACAGCCCTAATTAAAGACAACAAGATGACTCGTACAACATTAATGTATGTATATAATTGCTCAGACCGCCTCATATGTAGAATTTAAACAGGTCTTACAAAAGGACAATCATGACTACTCTTTGAGTGAGCAATCAATTTAAGCTTTAGTCTGTACAATGTCCGAAAATGGTGAATAATGCCCATCGAGACTTCCTACAGACAGATGCACTGTCTTCAAATTGGCTGTTTGGTTTGATCAAAATCCAAATTTACTCAATTTATACTGAAATAAAACAATAAAACCTGATACATTTTTGCAGATTAACTAATTATTTCATTGTTTATAGTGATCATGTCATCACTATAAACATGTGACACACATAGGTTGAGTAGTTTGGGGCATTATCTTACAGGTACAGCAACAGACAAAACAATAAATGGCCAGATTCAAACAACCCACAATTCGCAGTTTCTTCAGCAAGTCATATAAACACTCAGTGTTTCCCAGTAAGCTCCACATAGAGTGGTGCAGATTTTAATATTGGGGGGGAAAAAAGGTTTTGAATGAGGAAAGGGTTTCGGCAGGTATACAGTGCACTGGGATATCTGCATCGATGTCAGGAGCGAGACATCTCTAATTTTTCAGTAACAAGTCAAACAAATTGATTTAGTTTTATCTGCCAAGATTCTGAGGTATTCCCATTTGAAACCTTTGCGTCCTCACCCATATAAAAGAGATGAAATGAATTTTGTTTGTGCTGCTCAAAAGGTATGAAAAATAGCATTTTAAAAACTCATTGTCAGCAGCTTTCAATGGGACTATTCCAGCAATAGAAAGTATTTCAGATGAAAATTGTCACTGTTGTATCCATTGCATTGGACTGGAAGAACCTGGATTTCTCAACACCTCAGCACACAAGACCAAAACCGCCTACAGTACATTGGTAGACGCCACTTTAACTTTTTTGTTCTTGGGGGTGAAAAGAACATCTGGCTGTGATTGTAATGCTGCATCCAATGAGCAATGCCAGTTCACAAGACAACGCAGCAACAAGTTAGTGATTAATGAAGGTAATCCACCCCCAAAACATAAAACCGTAAGAACAGAAGTACTGTACGTCTTTGTGGGACTGACCTCAGCAATAAACTGTACAACCCTTCTTGGCTACTAATGGGCGGAAAGACACATTATGCTAAATGAGCAGCAGAGGGAGAGACGCTGAGGGAAAATGGCCAAGGAGATGGAAGATGAAGCAGGCAAAGCGAGTCAGTGAGTGCAAGATCATTCCACTTCAAAACACAAGGAGACTTAATGTTGCTATACAGACAACTTTCTCCCTGATACTGACAACAGGGTGTTCTTATTTGAACCCTTTTATGGCTCAGTGCTGTAACTCATTCCTCTCTTATTCTGCTTCTATATACCAGGTTTGTGTTTGAGTTTTGACGAACAAAATTAGGTTAATCAGACACTGAATGTAACATTTTGGCAACAGTTAATATTTAAATACATTTACTAAAGCCCCATACTTAAGTACTGTAACATTTCAGATGGAAA
>JBCAUF010000032.1:13809523-13825434 GCA_038406115.1 Haemulon aurolineatum
TCCCACCAATGACACTAAATACTAACAGGAACAGGAAAAACTTGCAAAATGCCCAACCATAGCTACATACTGGGTTTGACATGGATGGGTTTTGTTTTGTGTTTTTAAGAGTGCACAGACAATGCTGACGTGTTGAACATTTCAGTCAGACAAGTCACGTCCAATTGTTTATTAGCGGCAGAACATGATTTGAGATTGGCGTCGAGGCTCCGACCTCATCACTCCCTGCAGGTATGTATACATAAGATATTGGGTGAGCGATGAGCGAATATATGAAATCCCCCCGTCGGAGCCTTCAGGTGGATGCTGGGGTGGTGGTGGGGCTGAATGAACAGGCAGCGATATGGAAGCAGCATAGGCACTGGCAAGCAGAGGGGGTAAATGGGAAATTCTGCAGTTTTAATAGGCCGCCAATTTGAGTGGTTGTGTTTTAGTAGACGATTGGAGTATGATGTATAACACACGTATAGCGGCACAACTTCATTTGTATTGTTGTTGTGTGATAGCTTAATGCTGCTTTAAACAACAATTCAATCTAATTTAATTAAACAAATTTAGAGTGCATGTTACTCAGTCAGCGTTGATGTTTTATGCCCAAGATGCCGAAGAATTTGTACCTCTATTCAAATACCGTCTAATTGGCACAAAGATCAGACCACATGAAGATTACAAGAAATGAAAAACACAAAAAAAACCTAAAAAAACCCCCAAAAATAAATAAATAGATAAACATTACAAGGCAACTCTACTGACACATATAGTACAGTATACTGTATACAGTGCGAGCCATCATATACGTATTCAGCAGCCAGAGAGCAATAACCTAACTGGCATGGCACAGAAGAAATAAATGAAGGCTGTGTCAGTTTTATCCACACACAATTTTCAGATAAGGTTGGACCAGCTCCCATGCAATAGTTTGAATTTATGACTTTGGTCTTTTGTGCAAAATATGCAAGGTTTCTGGTCATTTTTCAGCCCGGGGAGTAAATGTGGCTACTCCCTCTTGTAGTACAGCACTAAATTGATTTCCTGGACTCGGTCATTATTGGACTACAGAAGAGGAAATGGGCCCTACCGGTAATTAAAAAGTGATTTTTTTTTTTTTACAGGAATCTTCTGCCTCATTAAAATCTCACAGGGCAGGTAAGAGGGGGTATTATCTGCTGAAAAGACAGCCAGGTAGTTCACTCCATTCCACTGAAATGCTGAACAGAAATTCAAGCTCTCACAATAGAGGAAGCAAGTCCCTTTTCTCACAGTATCATTTATGCAATGAATGATATCTAGTAATTGGTGTGAACATCTTGGTTCACATTGTGTTTTCCGCAGTAAGGGAGTACGGCAGAGCTCCCTGTTGAATCTTTTCCCAAGCTTTCTGCAGGCAGGATGTAAAGAAATCTTGTGAAGAGGTTAAGCCATTGTTAATTCCACAATGCTTAATCGTTCTCCTAAAATAACAAGGAAACAGCCATCCTGGAACAGTCGCCAATGGAAAGATTAACCGGATTAGCACCAGATGATGCGGTCGAGCGGTGATTGCTGTGGGTCTGAATCATGTCAATATGGAAACTCAGTTTAGATCTGTGTTTGTTAAAAATGCAAATCTCTCCTTATGTTTGAGCATGGGCGTAAACGTCAGTCACAGCACGACGACCGCATTTAACACCATAAAACGAGACGATTTGTGATTATTTTTGGACAGATTTGAAGTACAAAGCGGATACTTTGCATGGTGCCATGCCTGAGGAAGGCTTGGCTTTCTACTTTTCCCTTTTAGCTCAGTTCCCAACCTTGATAGAGGAGAGGGAGTCAAAATAATAGAATCTGTGGGGATACTGCTGGATTTCTGTTGAAGCACGCTGTGAATCTTTGGCTAGGCGAGCCACTGTGGGCTTGTTATGGTGGCTCCTTATGAATGAGTGCGGAGGTCCTGCAGCCTTAATAACCTCACTTCCTCAGTATCCTCTCTTTCACGTCTGTCATTCTGGTCCGCTCCATATAGAGGGACACAATGCGCCTGTACCCCAGGGTGTCCATGAATAGGGATGTTTATAACAGCGTGGGATGATTTGTCACTCCTTTGCGCAACCTGTGTCCTGCAGGAAGCCAAATAATGATTTTAACTGCCCGTCTAAAAGATTGATCTCCCTAATCCTCCCCACCTTTCTTCCTACTGAAAGGTGCAGACTAATTTACGATGGGGCTGACGATGGGCATGCTACGCCTGTGAATGAATGATCTGGCCTCTAGCAAAAAGAGGTAATTTCCTCTTAATGTAGTGCCGTAAACATTTATCATCACGCTGAGCTGACAGCGCATCGACACAGCGAGGACGCTGCAAGTGCCCGCTTTAATCTCTGGAGATTTTTACCTCTGATTAGCGATGTGGCCTACAATCACCACCCACCATGCTTGGTTAATTTTACCACCACCTGCAGCAGTAAATGTTGGTTTGGGTGGGGTTATAAATAAATATGAATCCTGAGGCAGTATAAGGGGATAACTTAAGATAAGCATCAATGACTGCCACCAGGGCAAAGATGAAATATTAAAGTTAGCCGTGTGACACACTGACAGAAGGAAAGACAAGCACAAACCAAATAATTGAATGAGGCTTGAAGTGAGGCTATCAAATTACATAATGTAATTATGTTGACAACCCAGCTTGTGTTGACACTTTGGGATGTGTTATATTCCAGCGATTTCGGGGAGCCCAGGCCTGTTCATTAAGCTCAGGGATAAATAATGTAGATTCACATTAATTCCCTCACGCTGAGAGAGAGAGAGAGAGAGAGAGAGAGAGGCATTTACACATGAATATATAATGTGCTGAAACAAAGAAAACGCTTTAAACAATCGTGCCCAGGCTGAGTGAGAAAGGCAGAGACGAGGCAACGACAAGAGGGAAGGAGTACAGGTTGGTAATTTGTGCTCCAAGCAGCTGATCTTTCCAAAGGAGATATTCACACATCCAGTATCACTTGAACCTCGACTTTCATCAAGAAACGTCAGTAGGATCGCTAAATTGTGATGCAGAACAAGAGCAGTGTGCTCTAAGCAGCTGATGGTTTATTTGTAGACCTGCTGCAGATTCTCACAATAGAGCTGATGAGGCATTATACATTAACATAAGCTCCTATTGCTAACTTACATACAGTAAGCTTCTAATTAATCATAGCTGGTGTCATAGCTAATCATAGCTACAGTACGTCAGTAATACATGAAAGTGTTTGCTGATTTCTAAAGCTGTATTAATTTATTCTTTGCCACTGGCGGCAGAGAAACTTCAGACATATTTTGCTAACATATTAGTAAACAATTGCCAATTACATCTAGTGGACACATAGCAACATCAGCATTGATTTTCGGTCATGTTTCTGTCTACCTGATGAGTCCAATGTTCACTTCCCCCCGATGACACTACAGCAAATTCTTGTTGTGGTGTCTTGTGATTCTCTGATTATTATTATTATTAGTATTTTTTGCTATGCTGTTTTGACTGTTTTTGAAATTTGTCATTGTCTTCAGCATTTCAGGGCCACCCTATCCTTTTTTTCTTTTTGTCTCCACCAACACTCGAGATATCTGAAATATCTGTCCCTTTAGCTGCTTAATGTACCACTTTCTTCACCAGCTAGTCACTAACTTTGTCTGGCCGGCCTCCAGTGGTTTGATGAGAGCTTGGTTGTTGAAAACGGCTGCCTGCTTCTGGTTACAGGGTTGAGCTCTGAGATGTGCTAATAAACGATGAGCTGAAATAGGCTTAAAAAACTCAGCTGCATTTAAAGTCAGTTTACTCAATGTCAATATTAAAAAAGGACTGATTACCTACTGTACTGTCGGTTTAAATTGGACAACATTTGATGCTCATCATAATGCGGTGGTTCTGAACTGCACTTCCCAGAGATCACCTGTCAGTCAAACGGTGCAACACTGTGAAATGATTTCCCCTTGGACTTTCTGTTGATGAAGTCTCTGTACGTACTGCTTTGTCTGTCCATGCTGTCAATGTTGTCATCACTGTGAAATATATATAACACATCATGTCCCACGCGTGAGTCGATTTCTCTCCTAAGAAGACGTACAAGGATACACTTTCATGGCGTGGAATGCAAATGCTGAAAGCTGTAATGAACAGTCTGGAGACAGATATTGAGTGACAAAACTTACTTTGACATATGAAAATGTCACACACATAGTAATGCATCAGTAACAGCAGCAATACTGAACTTATTAAAGGCTCTCATATTGACAAGACATGACTGATCATGATGACTGTACTGCAGTGTCAATTAAAATATAGTGTTATTTTAATAATCCAGGAAAAACCTCAAAAGAATGGTGCATACTCACGGTTCAGAGTATACTGATCTGAAACTGAAAAAGAAAAACAAGTCTGGTATTGGCCGAAATCATGAGATCAGGTATCTGAATCTTGACTTGAAATAAATAAATGGAAATATGCGTTGGCGCAATTGTACTCCAGGTCTCTGAAAATCCTCCGCGGGATTTTCTTCCTCTTACTTTAAGGCCAAGCGCTCGTCAAATCGCAGTGAGAGAGCCAAGAGGAGGTCTGCCTCCCTCGCGGTTGTTGACAAGTCTAAAGCATATTAAATCCAGTGTCACCAGAAGATCGATACCTACTGAAAGTGTTGACGTTCGTCCACTGGGGTGACACGGCGTAGGCGTGCATTTGCATTACACTGTGGCGGACACTCTGTGCCAGTGTTAAAGTTCACTGCCTGCAGATCGGGGTGGATCAATCTTGTCTCTGTCAATCACAATAAGACTCAAATGAGCAATTTTAAACCAAGTGCATCGGCTGACCTGCCGGGGAGGTAGAGGTATCATTATCGTCTAAGCCTTCATTATCTTTTAGCAGGGATATTTGGTGCAGCTGACGTCTGCAATTAACTTGTCTTTCTTGTACAATCAAAACATTTTTTGCAGGAGCTGTCTATTTGGCTGCTGAACATTCATTTCTGTAAATCCAGTTTTGGTCCAGAATCATTATTGATTTCAATGGACTGCCAATCATAATTCTAATTTAGGACTAAATCATCTGAATACTAAAGAAACACAGCCAAAAAGGAACAAGTAAAGCATATTTTGTATAAGGTACCACACATATCAAAAGCTTTCAGACAAGCAGCACTCATTATCCTATCCCAGTCATTCGTTATCCTAGCCATTTTTCTACTTAGTTCAATGGGGTAGTGATAGGGATCCTAATAAAAACATATAATTACCATTAAGAGTAGTAATCAAAATTAGTACACCATGCTTCAAATCCTGAACCTGACATTTAAAGGCCCTGAAAAATTATTTTGTCAATCAGCTCCTCTTAAGTTAATACACACTTTTTTTTTTACTTGGGTTTCATCAGTGGGTTTTTTTGCCTGCTGTAAGTTGCAGAGCCCTGCTGGAAAATATGATGTCATGTATTGATATCTACTCATCAGCTGATGGAGCAGATTACTTTTGAGCATTAAACGTCTGGTTTATAACAAAGGATTTCTTTTTCTCGACCGTCTAACTTTAGCTCAGATTGTTGCTGATTTAATCACAAATATTAAATGTAAGAGAGGAACACTTTACTCCACAAAATGTTTTCACACTGCATTTAGGGGAAAAGCAACAACTTAGCAAGAAATTATGTGAATAACTCATGCATATGCAAAATCTTATGGACGTATTCACCACTTGTGACAGATTAGACCCAAATCTGACTCAACAAAATTCTGATAAACACTTCACATTATTCACACTACTGACATTTTTGAATAAGTCTAAAATCTTTTTATACTGGATTGTCTTGCATTACATATAGCTGCCTGGTACCCTCATTACAGTAAGTATATCTTAATGTATTTTAGGATGTATGCTGGATCTTTCAGGAGACTATTAGCACAGCTCAGCCACCACCAAATGGCCTGAGTGGAGCCCCTGAGGTCTGATAAGAAATAGTCATTACCCCTCCACAGCTACTGTATTTGTAAAACTACAGAATATGCAATTTCCAAAAGTTTTTTTCAGATGCAACTTCCACTACAAAATTAGGCAAGAGAAAGTAAGGCAGACTGTGAAATCCAATAAATATTTATTACTTGACTGGGGAAGTGCTCAGGATATGAAGTAGACTTCCTCAAAGCTTTGACTGCAGAGATTAGAGTGATGACGACAGCAGTGAGGGTGAGGTTAGAGTGATAATGATGATGAAGATAACGATGATGGGATAATAATTAAGATGATAACGATAATGATCATGAGGATGATGACCTTCATGCACATCTGCTTAATGTGATACATAACCTTTTTCACTGAGTTTCCTATGGAATACCACAGGAATTACCTGAGAACAATTTAAAACCAAATCCATAATCCAAACATCTAATGTTTGCTGTCATCACCATCTCAGGTTATTAAAATGTTGGCCAGATAACGGATAAAGGGTCAAAATTCGGGCATAAGTTATTTTAATATTGTTAGCCTATATAATTCTATTGAACAGGATAGCAATTTATCTAAACTACAAAAATGCCCATTAAGTGTTGAGGCTCAACAATTGTCTACATCTTAAATAAAACACACAGACGGAAATGACGGCTGACAGCAACAGAGGGGAGAACAGCACAGATAAGCCAGTGACCTGAAAGAAGTTGTGGCAAAAGAGTAAACGCTCCTGATCAGCTCCTATGAGGAAGCAGGAGAAGAGAGAGAGAGAGGAATGAATGAAGTAATGTAAGGATAGTCTTCCTGATTAAACTTACATGCAAGCTCTGTTCCGCCGTGGAGAGACTATATAAGAGAGAACAATTATTTTATTGACACATCACAATAAAGATGAGACATGTGAAAAGTCTTTGGTGATTAGACCCTATTGTGATACCTGTTATAAATGTGCTTTTCTTTCCACCATCTCCATCTGCATGTGCTTATTAGTGCTGGTGTTTGTGAATTGGACTTTTTTGGCAATGAGGCACCGACATTTTGCGCCAAATGTATGCATATCCCTTAATTTGAATACAAGCAAATAGCACTGGAGCACCGAGACACTATTTGCTTAGCAACACAGCTGGGAAGTCATCTCTACCTTTGCAGGTGTTTTGCACACTACACTGTGTCTTTCCGTCTCATTTCTGCTGGTTTAGTCACCAGACCATTTGTGAATTCAGGCTGGGTTAGAATTTGCTCCACAACACGTCACGTATCTGTCTAACTAACATTACTTTCAGTGGATGTAGCTGGGAGTGGTTTCTGATAACAGGAGGCAGCCAGATTTCTCCAATCTGGCACAGTAAAATCTCATTTCCATTCTTAATCCAATCAACAAAACTCTGATTGGTTAGTTATTTTTTCTCTGCCATCATTGACCACAACACACAACTTTGAATCTATTTGACAAGAAAAGAAAAAAGAAATCTGAACTGTAGCCAATTAATAAAATAGTCTGTTAAAATATGGGCGGGCATTGCAAGAAATAAATGGAGATGGTGCCAGCAGTATGTTAATAGTGCATTTAACACCTCTTTTCATTTGCAGGGCCCGGGATGAATTTAGCAGAGATGTAGAGGTTGTGTAAAAATGTAAATACAGTCATCACACAGCTTGTTCACAAAGTTTGAACTCAAACAGCGTCTGATCGTGTTTTCTTCACTTCACTGCCTGCCTGCTCTATTCCCGTTGGTTAGCCACGATGGTAATGCACCGTCTGCGGCAACCCATTGTAAATTAAATGAAGTAATTAACGTAATTGGCAGAAATCTATGTTGCTATTAAGTTGCCACTCTGTAAGAGTAATCATTTGCATCTTATTCACTTAATTGATTGGCGCACTACATCAGAAACACAGAAGCGCTCTCGTCTTATCTCCCCATTGAACAGTTTCTCTGTCATCACTTTAAACAACACATCATCAGAATACTGTTTCATTTAAGGCAAATGTTGTATCACACAGAGAGCTCTCTGTCTTTTTTTGTTGTTGTTGTTGTTTTATATGTATGTATGAGGGAGTTTAACAATGAAGTGTGATAAGACTAGCTTCACAATCCAGCCTACTCAAAGCTATAGATAGCTATGCTGTGTTATTCAAATGTCATATTATTCTGCAGAATCTCAAAGAAGAGCATTTGAAACCGGAGCTTTTCTCCTCTTTGTGTTCTGTATGAAGGGCTCACTCTGTCTTATCTCCTGCTGGATCTTATCTGGATCTCTCGATGGGTTCTGGTCCAGTCATGCTGCTTTCATCTCGGAAGAAAAAGACTATCTGAAAGTTGAAAAGCAAAATGCACTTTGTCAGCTGAGGAAATGTCAGCATCGGTGCTATTTCTTTCTTTTTTTTTTTTTTTTACTATTAATGGTCCAGATAAATAAGTTGCCCATGGAGCCAGCTGTAACTACGTCTCTGCAACAACAATAGATGTCTGCACAAAGCTTGATGAAATTTTGGTGATGGATCTACAGCTGACAAAACACTTTTGTTACATTTTCATATGTAAAATTGCCCGCTCTGCATCGAGTTCCTCCTTCACCTTCTTGTCCTCGGTGTAATTTAGATTGCAGTGAAAACACATTTCAAAGTAATATACTGCAGAAAATCAATCAAGCAAAAAAAGTGTTAAAATGTGCAATAACCGTTCAAACCGCTCGGCATAATCCATTGCTCTCTTATTGATTTGTATACTTCTGTGTTATGCTTTTGCCCCCTTGTAGCTCTAAAGCTCCACCAGAAGTAACTATATAATGATTTAGTGGTGAAGCGAGACTTGTACGGAACCATTTTTGCCCAAATTCTTCCAGGACCCAAACGGCCCTTTTGCACATGATACTGTTTGTGCTTCTACATTTTGATACAATTTTTCGCCCACAGGGACACACAGTTATTGCATTGTTGCGTGAGTTTATAGTTGTGCATCTGTGATGTCTGAATATACAGTATGTAATAATGAGATGCACTTTATTGGGGCCAGGACAAGTCGAGGAGCTAAATTAGATCAAGGGTCATTATGTAGGTAAGGCTCTTGACTCATGAATCCCTGCGGTTCCTGTGGTGGAAAAAGACTAAAAGAATCTGTACACACCAACCAAAGGAGAGATTGAGAAGTGTATGCATTATCTCCATAGTTAGATGATGACAGCATCTCGCCATATGAGGGCAGGTTGACTGGGGCCATACAGAACTGCTACTAAGCTTTTCAACATGGTCAGATAATAATGCGTATGAACTACCTCTTTTCCAGCTCGCTTCCGCCTTAATGCTGGGCATACAGCTCAAGGGCAGAGAAGTGCATTAGGCTGCTTAAGTGGTTTGAGAAGTTATGAACATTTAGATACACTTTGACACATTTCTCAGTCACGAGTCTGGAACCAAAGGATTCTCAAAAGACACTCAGAAGATTTTCAGCAGAGTATTCCTTTGAGCCAAAAGCTGCCAATGACCTGCAAGACTAAACTAGTCTTTTAAGGTTTCTCACTCGAAGTTCAGTCAGACTGACTTCTCAATTCCTTTTGACAACAACTTGTCAATGCCAGATGCCTCTGGCCCTGTTTTGTCCACCTTGATGCTCCTCATGCCGCTCTCCATCTGAAGGGGAAAAAGAAACCTTCTTGTGAACCACATGGCTAAGCCCCAAGGTTGATAAATCCCATCTCTAAAGATTTCTAAATCAATGTGTTTCTGTCAGGTTGTACAGTTTGGGCGTTTCTCTGCTCTGCAAGCGTGAAAGCACCCCCGTGCTTAGGCAACTCGGCTCCCTCACACCGTCCAATCACAGTCCAGCCGAGAGGAACCAGAGCAAAGTGGATGTCAGCATGCCTCTGCGATGATGGATGGGCCTCACTAGAGAGATGATGGATGACCAGGGTGGCCATGTTTGTTTCATATCATACAGAATGAGTTACTATGGCAATACCGCTGCTCCAGTGACCTCTGGTTGACCTGTGTCAAAAAGAGAAGTCAGCCATGACTTTGGCTGCCTGCTGGATGACAGATACCTTCAGGCAGTCCAGAAATATGCTCATGTTTGACTGAGCCAATTGTGAAAGTATTAAAAAAATGTTAATTCTGTCACTTTTCTTGGGTCTCTAAAGCAACACCCACTTGTAATTGATTGTGCAATGTTTGTTTTCTTCTTCTCAGCACAAAATTCCAATAAGTTGTGCTAATTAAACACAGAGGAAGCAATTAAAAAGTCCCACTATCTGCAGTGGGCAGACGCGTGGCTCACAAAGACGTGCGATAAATATGGAGGAAGTGACTTTTATTTCAGTTTCAAAGTGTTTTTGAGGGCCCTGTCACAATAAAATTCCCACAACAATCTTGACAAATTATCATTAAATACATTAAACATGTTATGTAATTAGTGGGTGTGAATTAAATGTATTTCTAAATGTCTTAACAGCATTCATTTCCCTTTTTATTTTACACTTAAAGGCTCAACTGCTTACATCTCCATCTCAATAAAGCGGCTCATTAAGAGAGAGTTTCATCTGACAAAACATAAAAAAACCTTGGCTGAACCTCAGCCAGCTCTTAAAATCAGCCTGCAGATGCTGTGGTTTTGAATCCAAGTTACTGCTTTTTCTTTGCACAGGAAATTGTCTGTTTATGTCCTTTTGTCGAATAACTATAATTTGTTACAATTGTGTATTGTCCTTTCAGCCAACAGAACTTTCTGGTTTATACTTACTGGTGTCACTGTGTGTTCCTTACATATCTATTACTACAAAAAATTGTAGCTTCGAGGATCAAATAAGTTCTTGGTGATTATATATATAACTTTGAAATGGGGAAGACATATGTAAAACATACAGCAGTACTCATTTATCAATTAGAAAGACCTTTTAACATTTCATTAACATCATAGAATGCAGTTTCTCATTTTATTCCTCTTTGGTTCTTAACTCACGTCTTCGCTGCCGTAATGACCCATTTTCAACATTTTCATTTAAATGACCCCGGGGATCAATGAATGAAGATGAACTTCGTCTCATGTTAGAGAGACTTTAAAGGAAGACAAGTGTATTTAATCACCTCTTTACACACTTGAGGAATTCTGTTGGCTTCAACAGCTGCGACACATTTAAAAATTACAAATTGACGCAAGAGGACGCCCGGAGCAGAAGAAACCAGATGACGCTCCACGGAACAAACAATGAGACTTCTCACTTTGAGCTTGGCGATGTGTTTTTGTTTCACTGGATACAGAGATGATTGTTCCTATACTGCCCAGGCCTCAGATGGTTTCTGTATTTCTTCATTTTATTGCTTTTGTTAACCTGCTTGCAGCACAAGATTGATGGTGTTTACTGCATCTGGAAGATTCATACAATATTACAAAAGCTGTCATAACTGAAAAGTATGATAAAGCCCTGTTTGGTTTAATGTCATTATATAATTAAAGAATTACCCTCCAACCTCAATGTTTTCTTGAACACATTTGCACAACTTAATGAAATCACCTGCCCTGAAAACATTGTGTTTGTTACTTCCTGTTTTGCCAAAGTAAAACCTGAAGTTATGCTTCCACTCCCGCTGCCGTTTCTGGTGCCTGGAGGTTAACATGAGAGTGTGGAAAAACAGACAGAAAAAGTTATTGCAGATCTCATACGTGGCGAGTGTTACCAGCCAACATTTATCTTCAGAATGTGGGAAGTAATAATGAAATCTTTACTTGAATTATAGCAGAAAAGTCTTTATGAAGACTAAAGAAATACTGAAAATGAAACGGACTGCAATAACTGGAAATCTTTTCATGTCTCCTGGGTAATAACATGGCTTAACTTTTAATTTAAGCAGCAAAGTTTTAGGTAATGTCCTTTGTACAGGTGCCCTTCATTCATCAGAGGTGTTAAGAATTATCTGCATTTACTATTAGACATCCAGCTGCTTTTCATGTTGCTGTTCATTTTGCACCAGAGTGTCTCCACTGTTTCCACCGTGAACTCCGCTGTGTCGTCAACACAAAGACTTTGCCCTCCAGCAATGTGAGCAGGGCACAACCTTGAAATACAAATAAGAAATCTTCAAAACCTGACTCCCACTGAGTCCAGGTTAAACAGACACGGTGTGTGTGCGTCTCTGTGTGTGCAATTGCTCAGTACCCTTTGAGAACCTCCTTGAGTTTTCAGCGTTTAAAGTGAAGTGAGATCAGTTTGGACAGAATAAGGATGCAGTGTTTTAAGGTTACAGGTAGAGTTATAGTTAAGAAGTATTTCACCTCAGATGGAAATTCCAGTCCACTAAAATGTGTATGATGCAACATATATTGAGTTAGATCCTATGCTTCAGTCTCAGCCTTCATGCCAAATAATTGTAGCTAACTGGAAGACAAACCAGCATGAAATATCCAAATGTAAAGAAATGCAGCAGCCTTGTCAGAGTTCTTGTCACAGCATCTATATAGCCTGGTAACTGACATTGTACAACCCTGTATTGTGTCAAGACCCACTTATTGAGAGTAACTGCTCCAATATACTCAAATTATGTGCTTAAAACTGAATTATTCCTTATTTACATTAAAATTATTCATTTAAAAATGTGTTTTTTACAGCTAGCATGAGACACTTGATATTTAAAACAGTAGCTTCTACAAGCTTTGTTACATTTTTGCTGTTGTTTTCAGTAAATCTACTGCACTTTAATTTTTTAAATTATCGATTATATTTTGTAAACGCTAGTCTAAATTGTCCTATTTTCACTTTCTTTCGTTTTGCAGTCCTGTTTTGTATACTGAAGCTGAACCTTGAACCTTGGAATTGTCTGGGTTTGACAATGTGCCAAAAAGAACTTCTGGACAAAAACGCAGACAGTGGGCAAACAATGGCAACAATAGGCAGACCAAAATTTTTCAATTACCCAACGTCTGTGACCCTGTGTTTGGTGCCTCCTAAAGCACACAGCACTTCAACTTTTAATCAACATAACATGGAAATAATTAGATTGAAGTTTCTGCAAACTTCCCACGACTTAAAAATATCTGCTGGTGTTGATGGTAGCATAAGGATTACATTTAGGAATGTAGTGGTGAAGTTGAACATAAAGGCTTTGCATTCAGGGAGTTAATGTAGTCAGCAAAGGTCCTCACATGTATACTGATGCAAATAAGTGTCTATGTTCATTTGTGTTAAGAGCGGGTGGTGTTGTCCAATGACAAGATAAATGCTGACTACCTTGACAGGCTCTCTGAGAGTAAGCTGAGCCGCTGCTGCTGCTCTGAGCAGAGTACTCACACTGCTGCTGCATCATTATTCATCCCCTGGACTGTTTTCAGATGAAGCTGTGTATCTAATGACGGGCTCTCAGGACATCGAATCATCTACAAGAACGACGGGACTGTAAATTAGTGTGTGTCTGCCTGTGTTCACATTCTGTATTCGTGGTGCCGAGAGATAAATCAGGGGAGCCTGTTCGGGTCTGAGTGTTTCCTTGAGTTGTTTGAGAGACCGTGTGTGTCTCCGTGGGTCCATGTGTGCGCTACAGGTTTTCGGAGCTGCTTGTTGACTGATGGGGCAGTCGAACACCTTTTTGAACCATCTAAACAAGAAGCAAATGTTGGTCTTGTGATACTGGTCCAAATGATTCGGCGTCATTGTTTAGCTATGCACTGACCATGGGTGTCCATGGGAGTGTGTCTGTGCTCAGCCTCTACCTATCTAGAGTGTCTGTTTGTGTTCATTTGCCTTCTGTGTTGCCTAATATAGCCTTCCTAATCTTGTTCTGGTCGATCCAGTTGTATGCCGATGACATCTGCCTGTTTTTGGATTTTTCCTGTTTGCCTGTTCCACTTTCGGACTCACTGGCTGCCCAAGATGTATCTTATTTCAACCTTTTAATCTGTGTGGCAGAACAGGTAAGGTCCACACCACGCTCACCAGGAACATCACAAACTATTTGTTTTCACCGGCTAAAAAGTGAAAAGACCCTGAGCACCCCAACCAAGTGGAGAGGAAGAAAGAGCATCAAGCTGTCCACTTACCTTCTGTCTCCAACGTTTGGAGACTATATATAAAAGGGGCAATAATTCATGCACTGTTTATCTGACATGAATATAAACAGCCTTGAATAAAGCTGACTCAGGGAGTGGGTGTGATGATGGGCTCATCATACATGGTTACAGCTGTAGTGGGGGAGTTGTAAAGATTTGGGAGTCATTTAACTGGTGCCAGCTTGGTCTATTATTACATGTAGATCAATGGTTTTCATGCCAACAATGTTGATGAAAACATTGTAACAGACTGACCGTCTGATTCATCAGATTTTCCAACCTGATACCTATGTGGCATGCAAATTCAGGCAAGCCTGTACTGGAGATTCATTTTGTATTCGAATGTACTTAAGGTGGCTGAGAGCGATCACAGACATACTTTGTCTGGCCAAAGTGTCTTCCCCATCCTCATTACATCTTTCTAATCATTACATCAGTGTTCAACAGCTGCGTGAGACTGCTACCTGTGACAGAAGTGTGCCATGCAGTGCTGAAATATCTTTGCAGTTTGCGAGCGATAAACCTCTGTGAAACAGGATTCTGCCCACTGCAATCTGTGTGTGAAGCAGTTGGACAATTGTTCATGCATTTATGAATGGAAAGAAGGCACTGGAGCGTGCTGTAGCAGCACTGTCGTTAGATCAATACAAAGGAGGGGAATTGTCCCTCCCGACAGCGAACTGGTGATTGATGTGGTTATACTGATCACTTGAGGACTGCAGTCACTTGCTACTACAGCAATAACGAATGCTAGATGTACAGAATCTAGAGTTGTCGGTGTAATAACATCAATCAGTCCTCAACAGTCCTCTCTCTGTTTTAGCTGCACCTACACTGACACATAGAACAAAAACCCAATGCAAGCATCACAGAGAGAATTGATTCATCTACAATAGTGCACACTCCTGGACCTTCATATTGGGCTGATTTCCAAATTATATATCAAAGTAAGCATACATATAAGGGCTTTAAATCAATCTATTGTGCTGGATTGAGTGAACCAAGTTAACACGGGTTCTTTCCAGTCTTTTACTCAGCAGCCGATTCGGGAACTTGTTGCCATTTTTAGCTCTCCCTTGAGCTAAAAACTGGCAGGTCCAAAAAATAAGCTGGTCGGGGCAGTCGGTGCTCTGACAAAGGGCCAGTTCTGTGGCTGGTGTGCTGAAAGCAGTAGGGTGGAAAAGGCCTGGTCTGGCTTGGCTTGATTTATCTGCTGATTTGAATCGAGGCAAGATGGCAGAAAAAAAAAATGCCAACACCTGACACACTGGTTAACGTGGCTCACGGCTGGGCTCTGCTCCAGAGCTGTCAAGGCCAATACAGTCAGAGGGTGTTTGCACGGCCTCACACGCGCGCATATACGATCATCGCAACATGTCCCTCATCAAAGAATGGAGAAACAGCTGACATGAAAATGCATTTCACTCTTTAAAGAGTAGAGCTGTTCATGTTAATACATAGATTAGTACTACAGATTTTAACCCCGCATAACTTCACCCTATACAGATGACACAAATACTGGGTTTATGTCACAGAAAATACTGCATTTAGTAGAAGGGTTATTATTATTATTATTATTATTATTATTATTAATAATAATAATAATAATGATAATAATAATAATAATAATAATAAGAAGAAGAAGAAGAAGAAGAAGAAGAACATGAAATAAGAAATAAGAACATGACCTCATTTTGGGAACACAAAATAGATGATAGCAGATGATTATCTTGCACAGCAGCTACTAGTCATTCCAACTAAAAGACATTTTTATATATCTAAAAAATAATTTTTAGAATTTAATGAGAACCTGCCTACCCACACAAATTGATTTTTGATGAGGAGAGTTTCGCTTGGGTGGGGGGGGGGGGGGGGGGGGGGGGGGGGGGGGGGGGGGGGGGGGGGGGGGGGGGGGGGGGGGGG